>BMAU01007804.1:0-34163 GCA_019973935.1 Trichonephila clavipes | reverse complement strand
TGTCTTTCACATTATTGAACGCCTTTGAATCCCCATCCCCGTAATAAGACGTATATCGAAGACTGCGGTTTGCTTCAGACCTTTCAAAAATCCTATAAACACCGACAGTTCCATATTGACGTTGATCCTTTGTGATTTTTACAAAAAATGTGACACTACGCATTTTGGAGAATCCCGATGTTTTTTCGGTTTTCGTACACACTCGGCAATATTGACTGAGCACTTCAATGTCTAATATTTTTCCAGAGTCCACAGAAATTGTCGAAACACATCCATTCAATGAAGAGTAGCCACGTTTTTGCCATGTACCATCTTACACTAACGCCACACTCATTTGAACATTCTGCAATGGATTTTGCTGACTCTAACATAGAATTGTTTGTGCTTGTGACGCAGCATGCAGCAACTTAATTTCATGTTGTCAATGGCCATTGCCCAGCTTTCAAAAGGGATTCTAGAACCTGATACTAAAAAAATATTCGAAAATTTATAAATTAAGTCTAGTTTTTTTCATGTAACTCGCATTGCATAGCGTTTTACCAATTTACTCAGTGATAGAAGTTAGAAAAGAAAAATATTGCATTAAAACTAATACAACTAAAATTCTACATCTTTCTTCAATTGCAGGTATTGACAAATCAATTAACGTTACGGAATTAATATACTTAAATCTAAGTTTTGAGTAGCTTAAGATGTTAGCTTCTGTTTGTTTTGATCCATAGAGATCATTAAAATGAGAAATGTACACACTAGACTTCAGAATGGATAAGATACAAAATTATCTAAAGAAAGTAATTAATACTCTAGCACCACACCGTAGTGGTCTTCAAACTTTTCAACTCACGGAACTCTTAGAGCTTGAAGGTGCTTTGGTGGAACCCCTGGAAAAAGAGTGTTTTCTTGGAAACCCCATTCCATACACATACTTCGAAAAATATATATATCTCAAAATAATTTTAAAGTAAATCAACATGTTACTGACATTTATGTAAAGGCCATTCAAAAAGTATTGCCTTTATTTTGTTAAAAATATTTCTAATATAGTTTCTTAAAATAATTTATTAATTAATAATATTAATTTATGATCAAAGTGTCACCTATCCATGCATTATATTTAGTCCTTGCTTTTTTTCACACGAAATGTCGAAGTCTACGTTAATTGAGAATAAATGCAATCGTTTTACATATCCTGAGCTTAATTTGTTTTTATACTTGGTTTTTTGTAGCGACTTATACATTGAGACATATATTTCATTTAAACACAATTCTCTGAATGGCATTAAAATGTTTATAGTTGTGTGAGAAACCCGTGTATTTTGCATGAATTTGCAACCTAAATTTTAGAAGCTGTTCTTGCTTAAATTTAGATTTTAACATCGAATCTTTTGATATGGTGATGAGTTGTTCCCTGTCCTTCGTTATTTGTGTCTTTTGCACAACTGCAAAATGGTAAAATTTCCATTAGAAAACTATTTCGTTTTGCAAGGTATAGTGCTAACTATCGAGTATAAAATTATCTCGTGGAACCGAGATAGAGAAAACAATAGTATAATCACAATGTAGCACGAAATAAACTGCTGGCCACCGTAAATGCAACACCAAGAAAGACAAGAGATAGCCCAACAAAATTTATTTTGAGGATAACATGTTGACCAAGTATCAAATGATTAAATTTATAGACTTCTGTGAAGTGTGGTTCCTGCCAGAATCAGTAGCCAGAGTAGACGCGATTGTTGGAGATCATTGCTGCCACACGCCTCGGCATTGATTCAAAGATACTTTGGATGTGTTCTTGGGGTACAGCAGACCAAGCAGCATCCACACGTTGTCAAAGTTGATCGGGTGGGGCAGCTGGGAGTATAAACTGGGTCAATCTCTGAGCCACCATGTACCACATGTTTTCAATCGGCGAAAAATCCGGAGAGCGAGGCGGCCAGGGAATTAATGCAGTGTGGTGATTGACGAAGATCCTTTGGACAATGCGTGTCATGTGTGGTCGCGCATTATCCTGTTGAAAAATGACCGTGGCTAATCCCTGAACGTAAGGAAGGACAACTGGGTCCAACACCTCAGAGAAGTAGCGCTGGCTGTTTAAAGTACAGGCAAATCATGCTAGAGGAGTGTGAGAGTGATATCCAATACCACCCCATAACATAATACCCGGTGAAGAACCAGTGTGGTGGTGCATAACGCAGCTGTACAGAATCCTCTCTTAGCGGTGTCTCCAGAGTCGAATCCGACCATTGTGGTGTTGCAGACAGATACGTGACACGTCAGTATAGACAACTTCATTTCATTCTGCCACCCACATCCTTCTTCCATTGCACTATTTGCTGCGGAGACGTCTGTGGTTCTGCGTAAAGGATGGACTAAGCAATGGACGACTTGCGGACAGACCACTTTGCTGTAACAGCGTCGAATGGTACGCGCAGACAGTGAATGATACGTTAAGGACTCAATGTGCTGAGCTATTTTTCGTGATGTGACTGAGCGATCCGTCACTGTCATGCGCACAATTTCCCTGTGCTCACGTAAATTGTTGCACTGAAGTGGATACGATCGTCCGCGTCGGTCCGTCGTACTCTCCTGAATGCAACGGTTATATATCCGCATTACAGTTAATAGTTTCGTCCAAAACGCGACTACCGATTTCCCTAAAGATAATTTACAATCTCGTTAGGCAACTATCTTTCTTCTGTCGAACTCGGATACTTGAGCAAAAGCTGATCGTTGTGAGATATAACTGATCGTTTTTTGAAAAAACCGCAAGAGAAGCACAATTGCCAAAATTGAAATCGTCGAAATCTCCAAGCCTTAAATAGCGTTTTGAGGTTCCGCCACAGGCGCGCGTGATTTGTGTCTGCGCTGAAATTCCAATCTTTTGCATATGTCACCTCCGCTAATGCATGTTGTAAATTTCATGTTATTTGCATGCTTCCTTTAGGGTGTTGCACTTACGGTGGATAGCAGTATATATATATATATATATATATATATATATATATATATATATATATATATACTGTAAATATATATAAACTATATATATATATATATACTGTATATATTAGATTTTAAGCAATTTAAATGCCTACTTCTGGTACATCGACGACCCGCTTTCGGTTTTTCCTAACTTTATGAAATTGATTGTTTCTTGGCCTCTAGGTTGTGTAGAAACAAATTAAAGCATGTTTTGTAAAGCTAAACGATAGTTCTATTCAATAAAATAAAACAAAATATCTGTCTTGTCCGGATTTTGTTATTTTCAACGTCCTCGAATACCTTAAGAATTATCAAAGTTAAGTACATCATTTTCTCATACTCGGTTGGACAAAACTATTTTACTTTTAACTAAATGAGCAAATTTTTTTGCTCTAATTATGACTGTTATTAATAGCATTGATGCATAAAATTTTTTTATTGAAAATTGAATAATAAAATTGTGTAATATGATGTCACTTAGTACCTAATGAGGTAATACACAATGCCAGTTTTTAATACTTTCAAGACTATCTTAGTTTTTACTTAATAAGCAACATAAAAAATATTTTTTAAAGTCTCAATTCCTACTTAGATTAACAAAGAAATATTTTATTCTAGTTACTTTTTATTAAATATTTACAATTAGTATAAATATGCATATACGTATGACAGAATCACACACTATGAAGTGCCAATTAATTTTTATTAATTATTATTTTAAAGTTTAATATTGTTATCCAAAACAATCGTGTGTATTAAATTTCAGTTCAACTGAATGCTTTAAAGCGTGAGTGAAAAAAAATCTTTTAAAGTTTTGACCAACCTGCGCTAAAAATGAAGCCAATGTAGCTGTATCAGTAATTCTTTAAATAATTAGTTTCAGCCAATTAGTTTTAGTTAATTGTGATTAAATTATCGTATAGTCTCCCAAAGCAATCGTGTATAGAAAATTTCAGTTTTAATGAGTGCTTTAAAGTGTGAGATAAGAACCAAATAAAGTTTGTGACGAGCTCATCGCGTATTCAACTAAAAACTCCTCTTAGGTTATTTGGGGTTGAAAAGGCAAGTTCTTTCCAACCAAATCCAGAGGCGAAGTATGATTATGCAAATTAAGAACCTTTCTAATAGCAGAAGTTTAGCGTAAGCAGGTAGGCTACGTGAAGTGATCATACGAGGTCCATGTGTTCGAGTGAATAAGCTAAAGTAAGAGAAGTTATGCGACACTCAAGAGTTAATCTGTTCTTGCCAGAGCGTTCAAGACAAGAGGGATACCATTCAACACGAGATAAACCACGACGTCTTTCAGGATTCGAGTGAGTTCCAGCTTACCTAGGATATAGAAGTAGGATTGTTCAAATTAATAGTAGGAATAGTATATTTACAGAGGTTAGGTGTAGGCGGTAAAGTTAGGTATAGTAATCAGGGTCACGCTTATTTGGTTGTACGTATTGTGTGTTTCTTCACCTCAGATCCGATAAGTTAGAATATTAATATCTTTCTTGTATATTGTTTAAGTTAAGATCTTAATAAAGCAGTGTTTCTCAAACTGTGGAGCGCCCCCTCCTGGGGGCCGCGATAACCTTACGAGGGGGGCGCGACCAAATCGAAAAGAAAAGATTTAAAAAATAATTAATTTACTGGAATGAATATCAAAACAAAATACTTTCAGACATAATAAAAAATGCACTTTTACTCTGATGTAAGTTATAGGCGATATTAAAAGTCATCAAAAAAAATTCTTCAATACTTAATTAGCTATCTTTGATCCTATAACCAAATAAAAAATATTTTATTTAATTTGCTGTAATCCCATGATGAGAGAGTTTTTATTGCGTTTTCTTTTTTAAAAGTAACATTCTACTCTTTCAGAGAAAAAACAGATCCCAGATCCGGAATGGAAAAAATTCAGGAACATAAAAAATTCATCACTTTCATTATTTTAGAAATACTGCACATTATAGCTGTAATTTGTTTGACCTTAAAGGTTATTGGTACAGTTAGTTATAACCCCTCTCTTATGTGTTTATTTCTCATTTAAGGAAGTTGTAAGTAATGTATTTCTCTGTTGCGCTTTTTTACATGTAAAACAGTTTTATGATATTTGGAAAACCACGGAGAGCACACACACACACTTTGATAGATTACAATGCGAAGACTTAGACCAAGATGAGTATTTTCAAACATATAAAGCGTAACAATTGTTTTTAGCAGTAACATACATATTATCATAATGAATACACTTTTTACCCGGAAGTGGTCGCGTGGGACACACAGATCACGAAATTGTTAATTCTGGCAAAACTATTTATTTGTTACAAAAAAATATTGAAAAGTCCTTGAAAGTAGGTAAGTAAACTTTCTCTTAATTAAATTATTCACTGGAATAACGATTTGTATCGTGTACAATAAAATAATTATAAAAAAAAAGGATTGAGGTGACTCAATAACCCCGCTAGACCGTATCGAATACGCGTCTGCTCCCAGGTTAAAACATGTTGAAGTCTTTTTGCTTTAAATATTAAAAATAATACAATTATTCTTCATCGGAATTTTATATTATTGTTCATTATTTAACATCAATTATTAATGTTAATTCTGTGAGGCTTAAAATTAAAATTCGCTTAAAACTAATTATAATTTGAGCAATCATTTAAAAAAACATTTTACATTTTTGTAAACATTGTCGCGTACTTGGCTTTACTCTCCTTACAATACAGCTATTATATCAAGAATGTTTAATTTCTTATAAATGAACTCCTGCAAAGAGCGAGTACTTCGCCTGGTATACTTTTAATGTATCAGTGCTGCACAGTGTATTTTATAACTAATTAATTAATGTGAGTCTAAGCAACCTAACGTACGTCTGCACAAAACATTTAAAAATGCTGTATCTCGTACAATGGAGTATCTGCACGACAGTCAGACGTCAAGTAAGTAATCACATGATTCCTTCGGAAACAAAAGCACGTGCTTACTTTTTACCATATAACCATATGGAAGTTGTTGACATTCTTTTGGTTTAATTTTATTTAATTAAAAACATATGATATCATTGTATTTTTTGTATTACTTTAGAATGTATATTTGTTAGGAAATAATCTTGACAACAATTTGATATAATTTTTGTTTTATTCTAATTTATTTATCTAATTAGGTAATAGTCTACTTCGACTCGTGTTAGCTGACATATTTATTTATCCTAGTTAGGTTCGATCCTTGCAATTAGTTGTAGCTCTTAGTACACTTATGTATGGCTCTTATTCATTTTGTTCTTAATTAATTTAGCAGTTATTTATTATATAGTTTTGCACAAGAATGGTTGACAGTATAGATACAAAATTACTTTTTTTAAAATTGTATGACTATCGAATAACAGTATCATTTCTTAAAAAAAAGAGCTCACACCTATTATCATACAACACAGTGTCAGTTAGAAGTGAATAATATAAAAAATATATGTTTGTAATTATTTAATTAATAATTAAAAGTCAAGAGAAAATAATTATTCTAATGTTTTTCAATTTGATGATAATTTGAGGTGGAATGTTTATCTAAATTAAAGAAATGTTTCTTTGTTTTTTACCTTCCACACACAAATTATCGATTTCTAAATTATTTATACTTATTCTTTGCTATTAAAATTTAATGTCATTTCTTTCTTTAAATTACTATACAATATTCTTAAAGGGATTGAAACCATTACAAAAAGGGTAACAATTTTTAGAAATTTTGTGTTGTATTATCTTATTTTTTTTGAAGTATACATATCAAACTTGCAAAAAAGTTTATTTCTTGAAGCATATGTACATAGAACATTAGTTAATATGAAAGTTTTAGATAAATGAAGAAAATTATCTTTTGGTAAAAGTGTTTTTTTTTTCTTTTTTGAAATCTCAGTGGCTACTTAAGAAGTAAGTATTTGTTTATCCATGATTTAATTATTTCCGTTTGTTGCACAAATCCTTAAAATAGTTTGATTCCTTAAAACTCAGTGTAAGGAACAGCTGCCTGCACCTGGCAACAGGTCGTAAATTTTAATTCTTTATTTTAAGAAATGTCCCATAGAAGGTATGGAATAAACAGTGGGACCAAATCCTGTCTGCAATTATTTTCTTGTCACAATTCGAACACGGTCGGAAAAGAACTCACGAGTTTACACTGGTGTCAGGAGTGGGGTGCAATGGAGCAAAAGTTAAAGGAACAAAATATTTCAAATTGATCGGTGTTCGTACTACAAAGTTGTGAACAAGGTCTAGTGGACATTCAGTTTGAAAGAAAATTTTTAAGAAGGAAATGGAATCCTGCGGTGTATTTTCAAGTTGATGACCACGTGGATCCCGGGAATTCTCTTGCAGCAGTTTCAAGTGAAAAATCATGATCTTCATACAGAAATTTGCTATCACCTGCCGAGTTGGGCTATGGAATAAACAGATGCCGTATTTTTCTTCAGTTTCTGATGAATGGAGTCGTGATCTGAAAAGTGTTAGATACAGAAACAGCGTTCATGTCGAGGTAAGTGGCTATTGTTCCCCTAAGTTAAAATATTGTGTGAATATTTAAAAGAGTAATGGGATGCAGTCATATTTAATTTGTTTTTTTAAAAATAAAATAGAAAAAGCAGATATATCTGAAAAAAGAAAATTTCATTGGTTTATTGCAATATTCTATGTTGTTGGATTATTGTGTAGATGAAATAAGAAAATTGTGTACTTATTTTACCTGGAAATGATAGGGTATCATTTTAAATGTTGTAAAATATGGTATTTAGAGTTCTAGTGTTAAACTATAATTTTTTTTTATCATCATTCTTTACTGTTTTGAAGTTGTCTCAAAAATTAAAATCTGGGTATAGAAAGTGTTTTGCATAACAATTCAGTTTGCAGAATTAAAAAAAAAAATTAGATTAATTTATCTTGAAATAATGGTTGCGAAAAATGTATGTTTGAGTGGGTAAACAAAATATCCATTAAAAAAAATGTATATGTATTTCAAGTAGACTTCCTGTTAAAAGGTTGTAAATAAGAGATTTTGTAGGTTATTTATGACTCAGAATGTGGCATGTTTTTTTTTTAATATTAAATGATTGTTTTTCATTTTAAGCAAAAGTTTTGCAATTTGTCAGTTAGTTGATAGTTTAATGGAATCTGAGGTTATTTCCTTTGCTCGTAATTTAGGATGTATATGTATATTGTTTTTTTGTTTCCTGCATAAGATTCTTCTTTTAATTAAAAAAAAAGAAACTAAGAGTAGATTTATGATTTGAGAAATAATTCTATGGTAATGTAGCTAAAGTATGTTGGTAATTGTGTTTTTTTTATTTTGAAAAATGTTCTGCGTTCTGATTAGTAACAAATAACTGTGTCTCATATAAGTTTTATTGTAAACATATTTCGTATTGTGTTTCTGGAATTTGAGTACTCTTAGAAAAAACGAGTAGAATTTTTCTTGCTTGTTAAATATATAGTACTAGGTCATTTAAGTGTTTGTAGTTAAATTTGTCAGAAGGTAATTTGTCATTAGGTTTAGCTTAATTAAAAATGGCATTTCTCATTAGAAGTAAGAAAATTGACTTAATTCAATTAGCGCGGGACTTAGATGAGTCACCTGATCCGTCTATGTCTAAAATTGTTTTAAGGAATTTAATAATCTCTAGTAAATATTACAAGGAGGAAGAGGCAAAAGAGTTATTGGAAGTTATTACAGCTGAAAGGTTAGAGACAGAACAGCAGCAAAAACTAGAACAACAAGAACAATTATCAATTGAAAAATTACGCTTGGAAACAGAATTATCTAGGATCGCTAATCAGAGTGCTACTCAAAATAATGGTCAAACCTCACGTGTAAAATCTTTAGATGAAATAGTTAAAATGGTTAGGCTCTTAACTGTAAAGGTACCCAATAAATCAGACGGGTGGGACTATTTTTTTTTCTAGTCTTGAAAAGGCTTTCGCTTGTGAAATGGTTAGCGACGAGTTAAAACCGAAGGGTTTGTTATGCATGTTAGAAGACAAAGTGTCAAACTTAATAGTTAACCTAGGCGAAGAAGAATTAAAAGATTACGAATCTTTAAAACAGGTTGTGCTCAAGGAGTATGAACCCTCACCAAAAATATGTTTAGAAAATTTTAGAAAGGCCAAACGTAACTCTGACGAAACTTTCTCTCAGTTCGCGTCCCGTTTAACATCGATGTGGTTATACTACTGTAAGTTAAGAGAAGCGAATGATTTTGAGTCAGTTAATCAACTGATCATAGCAGATAAAATGTTTGAAATGTTGGATTCTGAGACGGCGACCCATATTGGTGTGCTCCAAGGGGAAGAATGGTACAAACCCAGGGACTTGGGCAAACAATGTGATATATTTTATGCTTCCAAAGGGAAATCCTACGATGAACCTGAGAGAGCTAAATGGAATGATAGTGAAAAGAGAAGTTTTAATGGTAGTTGGGGTAAACAGCCATTTGGGGAGAAAAAGTCAGATAATTTTTCTTCTAGGAAAAACTTGGATAAAGGTCAAGTAACTGAAATTAAAAAATTCGCTTGTTTCACCTGCGGATCAGATAAACATTTTAAGCGGGATTGTCCGAAAAACAAAGAGGTAGATAATAAAAGACTTAATGTGAATAAGGTGTCAACAGAAGGGACGGAATTGGTAGATGGGACGCTAGCTGCTAGAGTTGATGTGCTAGGTAAAGTCATTCCTAGACGGGCTATTGAAGACAAATTAAGTAAATTAGTGAAAACATCTATCAGTGTAGATGGGAAGTTAGTCCATGCGTTATTGGATTCTGGTACGGAAATTACTGTTATCAAGAAAGACTTAGTTCCTGGAATATCGGTTGAAGGAGCTTCCACGATTTATTTGAAAGGTATTTTCGGTCCAGCGGTTAAATGTCCTTTAGTATATGTTCCAATTGGTCTTGCTACCGGTGGCCAGGTTAATGTGGTGCACCAGCAAGTGTTATGTGCTTTGGCAGAAGTTTTGGTAGAAGACGTGTTGCTTCCACCAGAGGTTTTGGATATGTTGAGAGGAGTCCAGAGTGAAGAGAATTCACTGGCTCAAAGCTCTCAGGACCTGAGGGTTGACTCAGGAAATGTAGATGAAACCGAGGTTTCATCGGGTATTCTGCCAGAGAAAGCACAGGAGCTCATTGAGGATTCTCAAAGGAATATTACTTCATGTCGGAATGAAGTGGGATCATTGGGTACTAAGGATGAGGAGGTGACCGCTGAGATGGATAAAGGAATCATGTTGGCTGATAGTTTTCGTTCCGAACAGGAGTGTTGTGCCGAGTTATCATTGGTTTGGAAGTATGCTAATGGAGGCAAAGGAAACTACTATGAAGTAGATGGATATCTATTTCGTAGGGATAAAATACTCGGGGAGAGTATTGGGCAGCTGGTAATTCCGAAGTGCAGAAGAACTGAGGTGTTGAAACTAGCGCATACTTCCGTGTTCAGTAGTCACATGGGTCCAAAAAAGACGCTTGAACGAATAAAGTATTCTTTCTTTTGGGAGGGTCTGAGGGCCGATGTGAAGAAATTTTGTGAGTCATGTAAAGAATGTCAGCTCACTCGATCGGTTAGGATTAAAGACCGATCATCAAGTACACCTGTGGCAAGGCCTGAATTGCCATTTGAGGTGGGGAATATGGATCTGATAGGTCCAATTGATCCGCCAAACTTAAAGGGACATAAATATATTTTATGTCTGGTTGATCAGCACACTAGGTGGGGCGAGGCTAGGCCGGTGACTAGTCTCAGTGCGAAGGTAACCCGTGAAGCTTTGTTAAAGATATTTTCGAGAACCGGTATTTATCTTTTGTTGAAAAGGGAAGGTTTTGTAGAAAAGAATAGCGCAGCATCGTGGGTCACGGTACTGGATTTGTGGAAGTGGTATTTCTGTCGTTCTCTCACGAAGGGGTATGCCGCGTGCGTTATGCCGTTTGACATTTACATGACTAAAAAAGTGAGGTTTAAGATTGAATACACTTCTTATGGAAGTAATTTAACGGCTCAGGTTTTAAGAATGTTAGAGCAGTTTGTTGTATCTCGAATAGTCGACATAGACATTCTGATGCAGATTTGGAAAAATCGTGTAAAACAAATTAACTTTGTATTAGAATGGGTGAGATGGGTTTTGTCGGAAATCATACCGGCCAAAGGCAAATTAGAGCCGTAGGAAAGTTTACTGTGTACTTAATATAGATTTAGTGAACTCATTGAGCATTCATTCATGAGTTAATGAAATAAACATTGTCTAGATTAAGATAAAAACTGTAATGTATATATTTAGTGTTGTTTTTGTATAATGTGTTTTCCATGTATCTGTTTGCAAACCCATTACAGTTTAGATCTTTTTGGGAACATAGTCACTTATTTCAATTGGGTGAACTATTCATATTATTTCATGTGTTTGTATTAAGGAACTTTCACTAGAACAATCATCAAGACTTTTGACTGTTGCAATTATTGTGTTTTCTGTTTGTGGATTTTCTGTGTCACGGTTTGTGAATTTTCTGTTCCTGGTGTCTGATATGGTAAAATCAGCCACAAGGGGCAAATTTTACTCTTAGGTGGGGCGTGTAAGGAACAGCTGCCTGCACCTGGCAACAGGTCGTAAATTTTAATTCTTTATTTTAAGAAATGTCCCATAGAAGGTATGGAATAAACAGTGGCACCAAATCCTGTCTGCAATTATTTTCTTGTCACAATTCGAACACGGTCGGAAAAGAACTCACGAGTTTACACTCAGTATTATGCATGTAAAGATATATAAGAATGTGAGTATATGTCTCCTGTGATGAAAATTGAATTTTTGTTACAACTTCATTAAATTGCAAATTTTATAATAGTATGTCTTAGCAATGGGGACGTCAGAAACACTATGTGAAGCATTATAATTGTCAGACATTTGAAATAATCCTGTAATTTTGGTTTGATTTATCAATACTACAGGAAGTTCTTAATTTCTTTTCCTTAAATTTTGGCCCTCATAGTCTATTACACAACTGAGTTAAGTTACACACTATTACAGTATATCAGTTTATGGTAGGTACTGTTAAACTTTATTATTTATTTTTTTAAAAGATTATTACACCTAAAGTTAAATGAAATAATGAATCTAAGTCTTTAGAAAACTTAAATAAATAAGTGATCGATATCTAATAATTTATTATAAAGGGTTTTGTTCTAAATTATACATAGTTTATTTAGATTTCAATTGTCAGTGTAAGAAATTGTTTAGTATTTTGACAATAACGTGTATAATAGCATTATTTTCTATACATTTTTTAGCTGCAAAAATTCTTCCCATTCTCTTTCCAATTGAATAAAATTGTAAATTATAAAAATACTGGAAGCCTAATTTGTTCTTAGTATCATAATTTGATCTTACGGGCAATGCACTAAAACCGAATAAAGAAAAAAAAATATTCAAACATATATTGTCCGAGAGTTTAGTATAAAATGTATGCAATTACATTTGTACGGTAATTTTTCCTCGATGTAGCCACATGATAAATTTATGTGTATTTTTATACATTTGTATGCTATTTTCCCGTAAATGAATTAACCTATTGTTTATATCATTGGGTTTCTTTAGATTGTTTCTTTATTACTTATCGACTGCATTTTTTATCCATTTGAAAACATGTTCTACATAATGTATTACATTCGTTCAGTGGTGCACACAAGGGAATATCTCAGAGTACCCCCCCACCACCACAACAGCCCTTGATATTTTTTCGATTAATTATAATCGTATGTGTATATTACGTAAAATTTAATCGCGCATGCACATGTGTTAATACACATTAATTGGATTAATTAAAATAAATTATTTATTCAATAATTTAATATTTACTGTTTTTTGCTCCCTCCAATCGACAAAACTAAAAGAACATGTTTCACAGGGTATTGGGGAAGGATACGAGAATGATACGCCCTGGACCCTCCCCACCCGACGCTTTCAAAAATTCCAATGTGTGTTACTGACTTCGTTATTTTATGTCTGACTGGTATTTATTAAATATAGAACCCGATATCAGTTAATGAATTCAAAATAATATGAAACATATTACGTCATAATTCTCATACACATGCTCACTTATATATATATATATGAATGCAAAATATAAAATATATCTAAAAGCATAAAAATTAAATAATTAAAGCAAAATAAATATAACAACCTATATTAAAATGTATATAAAATAAATAAAATACCATAACAGATTTTAGATGTATCAATTAAAACCCGAAAGCTTAATTCTGAAATCTAGAACTAACAGCAAGAAACCGATACATAGAAATCAATTAACCAAAATGAAAAATTATGCGTTTTGTAAGGCATTGCATTAAGGCAGAGAACTAAGGCTCAGCCTCTTTCATAAGAAACTGTATAATCATCCAGGGACGTCTTATGACTTGTTGAAGCCCTGGGCACTTACACAAATGCAAGCCCCACTTGTGACTCTTAAAAATATACGGTACAAAGCATTCGTTGTCAAATACTCGTACGAACAAAAACTCGAGCAAATAATTTGCATGACTTAGAATTGAGCAAACCACCTCGACCAACTTCCGCCTTTTGACTCTATGACTAATGACGGTAAATGGTGGAAGGCTTAGGCCTACACATGGAAGCCGTTCATGACATGTAGGCAGTTTACATTTTGTCCGATATTCCCAGTTCCTCGTAGAATACAACCGGAAAAAAAATTTGACCATTGCATTTATTAGAGGCATGATCTTATTGAGGCCTAGTCTGAAATATGAGAAGCTCTGGCCGCAGCCCCAGTTAAACCTTGCTTTAAAGTGTTTCTGCAACCATCATTTTAATAGAAAATGTATAAATAGCATTGCAAGAAAAATTGAAGATTATGAACCGTGTTTGAAAAACTGTTAGGCCTAAAATTTGCACGTGTAAGTAAACAATAAGATATAAATCAAACTGACATGAAATAATGTAATATAAATAAAAACAATACAGCAAAAGGAAACACTTAATAAGAGAAAAATAAGTTCATTTACTTACCGAAAAGTTCGTTTATATAAAGTAAAACTAAGATTCTCTTGAAGGGGTTCAGAAGTACTTTACTAAAGCAGGGTTAGAAATGACATGCTTCTAAGATGACGTTGGTTGCTGTAAGGACTTTGGCGTAAATATTTGTCTAAATGTTGCCAAAGAAGGCGATAAAAATCTCTCTTCAGCAATCCTTCCACTGAAATATTTCCTATTATTCAAAGGGGAAATGCCATAACATAGGGCGTGTAGAAGGGGTCTTAGTTGAAAAGTTGTAAAACTGGTGGTAGAAATTCCTCTTCATGGGGGGAGCAGAAAAAGCATTTACCTATAGACAGACTAGATATTTATAGATTTCGAGAAATGAGTTTTGTGGAAAACTAAAAAAATTTTTTCACAAAAACAAAATTTTAAAGGAACGCTTAAGACATTTTAAAGGGTTGAAAAAATAAGACAATAAATGTCATGTTCTAATTTAGTTTGTCAGAATTAAACAAACTGTAAAACATTATTTAACTTTTACTATGGATAAATACTATTAAAAAACTCTATATATTGTATTTATCTAAACTAAGTTCACATAAGGTGTATAATAGCTCCTCATATTAAACTAAAAATTCCCGTATAAAAATTTTAACAAAATTTGGAAAAAAATCGTGAACTTTTCAAGATAATATTCATATTTATCTCAAAAGAAATAATATTGCAAACACATTTTTGAAATTTGTATTACTTAGCTTTGGAAAGTACATAACTATCATTGTATAATAAAAAAAATTATCACGGTAGAAAAAAAAAGTGTGTGTGTTTATTATTACACGATAGAAGATAAAACTACTAATTTTACTATTTAAGTTTCTTATATATTTATAAACAATTTCATTTATGTTTTATAATGGATTATTTCGGCCAATAAAAAACAAGAGGATATTAATATTGTCAAATGAATTATTTATATTCTAAGAATAAAACTAATTATTTGTATAGTTTTAAACAGTTTATTTATTAAAAGAATACTTTAAATAACGTAATAGATTCAAATAATTTAATAGTTTCGTTTGTAGTTGCAAACATAACCTATGCAAATATTCTTCATTTATTTATACCTTGCGCAATTGGGTCACAAGCAAAGGCAGAACACAAATTCCTTATATTTTAAGAAGTTAGAGAATATCAAAGAATTTCTTTCAACTACTTTAAAAGATTCATTTAGTGATTCACTGGTTTCTTCTAAAATGGCTACTAAGTTCTACTTTGATTACAGTTTTAAACCTTATTGAACATAAAGCATTTTCAACGGAAAAGTCAAATCCTATCTTTAATATTTATAATACTTCAATTCCCCTTGTTCTTGCCGGAGAGTGTGTTCTTGTATGTAAGATCAGAAAGTAAGCACACCCTTTTTATCTTTATCAATTCATTTTACAATATTCAATATAGCTTTGACAATGAACGCTTAAAATACCCTCTTCCTATATCCTACATAAAAAGATTTTTTTCTAAAAAAAAAATAACCAAACTAAAATTTTAATTATATTATTAACAAAAAAAAAAGGAACTCCGTTCAGCAAGTAATATTTGTTTTTTGTTCAATCACATATTTATGTTTCACGCTTAAAAATTATATTTTATTAAATTCAATAAAATCGATTTTTTCTAATAAAAAATACATACACACACGCATTTGACATATAAAAATCCATTTCGTAAAGTAACCGTAATATTTATTATATTGACCTGAGGGAATTGAAAAGGTTTAATGATAGAAAATGTGCCACATTATTTTATTCTTAGTAAGCAAGTATTTTAATTAATTACTTTTTTAATCTAAAGGTTATTTCTATTAGCTTGATTGCAGTAAATATACGAAGCAGTTTCTCTCTGTCTGAGGAAATTTTAGGGCGCGTTTGCTATGTTTATCTTTACAACTCATTGATTTTATTGCACATAATTTAATTGTTCACTTAATTTTCTGTACCAAATTTATAGTGAACCTGTAAGGTATAGGGTTTTTATTAGGATTATCTTTAACATATTTCACGGACGGGATTGATTCTGTACAATAGAAACTTGGTGGTCAGCCTCAACAGTACTGACCGTGCTCAATCATGCTTGACCCTTTGATGTGATTTTTGAGGTGGGCTGCTTTGACTTCTTCCGTTGGGCTCCACCAAGGTCATCTCTTTCAAGGGAGAGAATCACGTGGTGGTGCTTGGCGATTTTTTTCAACTCACGGTATGTGCGATTTTCCTTATCAATCACCGTCTGTCAGACGGATATTCCTCCGTACGTATGTTTTAGTATCCCGCCTCGCAGATTGATATTCCTACTTATCGACAATATTTAATTTATAATATTTTAATTTGCATTTTTAAAATTATTTATTATTATTATAGGTGGCAGCCATGAAAAAAAGAAGGAAATGGCATTTTTTTGTTCCTACAAAAAAAAAAAAAAAAAAAAAAAAACAGATTGATGTCTTACAAATGCGTCAAATATGGAACTCCTATTTGCTTGGAACACACCCAAAAATCATATGATATATGTATTCTATAAAAATGTTATGTTTACTGTTGTTCCTATAATTTTATTCATTGTTAGTTTTACTTTTGCATTACTTTTGTTCCTATAGTTTTTTCGTTTTTGGTACTATAATTATTAATTACATTTACACGAATATAAATAATTTCTTATCAGTTTTACAAAAATACTAGTCACAAATCTTGTAGTAAAAATATATTAATATAGTGTGCCTCATAAAGGATTAAATGTTAAAAATTGTATTTTTGTTTATGTGTTTCATGCTTTTAGTTAAATAGTCTAAAGTAAAAATCTTCAAACACACAAATGTTGTGCTTAATTTAACCCCACACATCTTCTTATTTGGGCAATACTTAATTTCATGAACGATAAGGACATTTAAAACAGTCCTCAAGGTAATAAAAATCAAAAAATTTGCGTAGCAGTCTGTCAGACGGATAATCCTCAGAGTGGTAGAAAAAATTGTTGTTTTGGCCACAGGTATAGGTTCGGTTATCAGATCTTTGTGCATGCAAGGAATTTGATTCAGCGTTACATTTCGTTACAAAGAATAGAAGTTAAAAAAAAATAAAAAGTGAACGTAGACACATAATCTTTTTAATTTTTACGTCAAATTTAATTATCAGTTAATTTAGTTTAAATTTCACATGATTTCAGAGCGTTTATAAAATTATAATGTATGCATAAATATGCATTAAACTTCTAATGTTGATTTGGAAATCATTTAGTTTTCTTTTCTTCACACCAACGTTATTTTCTGAGTTTTACTCTTTTCTTCCTTCACATATATATTCATAAAAAGTTTAAAGTTTGCTGACGTTAGATTTTATTGTATTATTAAATTCATATAAGTATACGAATACTGTGTTGAGGTATATTGTATCCTTCTGATATATTTTCAGATATTATCCGATAATACAATGAAGCTCTTATGATTGAAATTTAAACACGAAAAAATGAAAAAAAGAAGAGTTTCAATGTAAGAAGTAAAGTTATAATTTAAGAACCAAGATATGATTAACAATTACTCCAATAGTCTAATGTTCAAATGATTAGACTCAAAATTTTATTTTGTATGTCTGTATGCAATGCATTAGTCTTTGTTACATGTAATCGGGACAATAGAATATTTGAATAGCATACAAAAAAATCCACAGACTTCTTGAGGTCCTGGGACTCTAGGCAAAAGTAGGACCTGGGCCACTACACAAATGTAGGCACTACCTATTACCCATATAAGTACACAGTATATATGTAGTGTACGTTTTCAAATACCCGTAAAAACAATAACAAGTAGTAAATAAATGTGTATTAACAATCGCACAGATTGGCTCGACCAACTGCCCCCCTTGAACTGAATGATAACGATGGTGTATTGTGCTTGGTCTATATGACGCAGGGAAATGACGAAATTAGGAATTTAATCAAATCAGCAATGAATATGATCAATGGACGAGATATGTTAAAATAACGTTCCTTCAAGGTCATTTTCTTGTTAAATGTAAGTGATTTTATCAAATCCTTGAACTCTTTCAGTGAAATGATGAAATGAACTAGTCAGGATTTGCATTGGAAAAATGGTGTCCGGGGGGATGTCATCTGGGGGGGGTGGAGTCTTTCTACTTCCAAACCAAACAGGCAGTACTAACGATCCCTGACATATAAACCTCGTATTTTTTAAAAAATAAATGCACCATAAGATTAACATGGGGATGGATATTTTTGTGTGCAAGACCACTCCTGCCCGAAGCAGGTCATCATTAGTAAAGAAGCTATTAAGGGGGCGAGTTGATAGGTCAATTCGATTGGTACCACCGCGTGTGCTTTCCCTTATTCGTGCTGCACATTTCCGTCCTTTTACAAGAAATCACTCCCACAAATATCCAGCAACCGAGGGGAAGCTGTTATACATAAAATATAAAAGACTAATTTTCTAATTATTTGTTAATTAGTTTCGAATCAATAATTTGTATTTCATTGACTATTGTTGTATTACATACTTTTATGTTGAATAATGCACCATATTTGTTAAATAAACACTTTTAAAATCCTGACAAAATTAAATCATTCTTTTACTGAAACAGATCAAGGATTTGTTCAAATCCCTCACTTTCATCAGGGAAAGAACTTTGAAGAGACGTTATTTAAACATCTACCGCTAATTGATCCTATCCGTTATGGGTTTAATCAAACTTCTAATTTGACCTTTTTCCTGCCGCGTATGCATGAACTACGGTCATCACATGTGGCCAGATGACATATCTTTCAAGATTCCCAGTTTTTTTGTAGAATATAACTGAAAATAACATTTGACTGTTGAAATTATTTGAATCATGATCTTGTTAAGGCTGAGTCGAGAATCTGGTGAGGCCCTGTGCCCAGGTGGCCCACGCCTTAAGAAGTCTGTGAGAAAGTACACTCCAGAACAAAACACAAAAAACGATGCTCCAAGAAGGATTTGCCCGATTGTAATGAAATTTTGCATGCAAAGACATTTGTACCGAACATGCAAATGATTAAAATTTGGTGTCCAATGAATGAATAGCGGGAGCTACAGCGCATTGGAACTGTGTACTCAGCAGGTGTCCATAAAAAGCGATTCTCAATTTGATGGTCAACATTTCTGCTGCATTACCATTTAGGATAACTTTCAACGATTGAAAAAATGCCTCGCAGAAGGATTCGAGCTGGTTACAATCAGCCGTCAGAGTTTGAAAGAGGTCATATCATTGGATTGAGAGAGGCAGATTGGGCAAATAGGAGAATCAATCGGCTTACGGGTCGAACCGATGCAGGCATTAGAAGATGCTGTTAAAAATGGGTGACAATGGCAGATTTCAGCGTCATGATAGTAGTGGTAAACCTACGTTCACATAAGATCGGGAGGATGGATTGATTGTGAGATCAACTGTCACAGCGAATGATTCATCGTAATCAACCTTCAGGCGCGCGACCCGGCCGTCAGTGTGCACCATGACCATTAACAGACGTAACATAGAGCGAAATTTACGCTCGTACTGACCGCTACGTTAAGTGCTAATCACGCCTACACACTATCGTGCTAGATTGCAGTGGTGCTTTTCTTGATCTGATTAGAATTATGCTGACGGGGGACATGTAGTGTTTAGGGACGAATTCTGCTTCCAACTGTTCCATGACGGTCATCGAACACGTGTCCAGAGACCCACAGGTGAGCAAGACGATACTGCTTTCACTGTTGCACACCACACAAGCTCACAACAGGGATTTATGGTCTGGGTGCCATTTCTTTTGACAGCCGGGTCTTTTTGGACGTCATTAAAGGCACACATACATCACATCGGTACGGTGACGAGATTCTGAGAACTTTTTTGTTAATGTAACGTCGTGAGTAGCTAACAAACAATCAATTGTCACAGCCCAATTTGGAAATAAAAGGTTTGTTTATTTCCTCAACAAATTGTTATTGAAGCAATAAATTACAGTTTATACGCCAAGCCGGTGCAGTCAGTCTATATCACTCTAATTCTCCAACGACACCGGCATTCATCATCTCTCTTTCCTTTCCACTCCCATCAAGTCTCCTTCTTTGCGCTCTCCGCAAGATATAACCATCCAGGGCTCTATTCAAGTTCTCTCCCTCCAGGGTTCTTTTTTGTCTGTCTCCTAAAGAAACCCCTTTCTAAACAACAGGAACGGACTACAACGCGTCTCTCGTCCCTTCTCATTGGCAGGCCACAAAAGTCTCTCTCGTAACACACAAATACATCCTCAGACCGTCTGGACCAAGAAGCCATAATTTCGTGTCCAACATCAGGACACACTTGTCCATCACACCACCTGTGTTCTTTAATCCTATTCTCTCGACACCAGCCGAAAAGACAGGATTCCTTTCATACAGGCTTTGCCTATTGTCAATGGGTGCCGGTTCTCTTTTCAACATTATGACTGCCAGTCTCTGTGTCGGAGCTTGCCCGAGGTCAAACAAAAACATTGACCCCATGGCGACGTGCAATTGTTATTTAATATCTGGTTGAAGCCATAAAACTTAGCGTGAATCGAAGGATGGGAGTTCACAACAATCGAAGACGTCACATTACCATTCCTTTTGCAGTACCCTGATCTTTTTTTTCAGCAAGATAATGACAGACCACATATGGGACGTGTTGTTGTGAACTGTCTTACCGCGTATCAGCACTTCCTTGGGGAGCCAGATCCCCAGTTCATTCTCCAATCGAGTAAACATGGGAATATGATTTGAAAGCGACTACATTTACTAGGGAATGTTGATGACCTGTCCCGACAATTGGAGCAGATGTGACCGTAACGACTATCAGAGGGTTTTATCTCTCTATGTCACGTCGTATGGTAGCTGGCCTCCAGTCTAGATTTGGGTTAACACCTTATTAATCTCGTTACTTTATAACTGTGTAACTCTAAAATAAACCATTTCATTTTTCTGAAATTTTAATCCATTTTTATTCAATATACATAAACTTTCTACCCACCAATTTTTATCTCTATCGGACAACTCGTTCTTGGTGTGCGTCTTTTTTTCATAGAGTCTATTCACATTATTAAAACTTAAGTTACAGAGCGGCCATTTATGTGATCTTTCGCTGCAGTTCAAATCGGTAGGGGGGTTCTGCATTCTCCTCGTTTATATGCCAAAAAGGAAGAAAGCACTTTTCTCATTTCTGCATTTAAATAAAAGAAAAACTTAATGGAAAAACCAAGATAAATAAAGGTAAGGTAAGTGAAATTAAGTTAATTTTTTAAAACGATGTAAATATTTTAGGGAAGTTTTAAACACGAAGTTAGACAGGTGAAAACCATTAGAATATTCTTTTACTAGAAATCGCAATTAAAGCAGGAAAATGTAGGTTTCAATCCTTCAAATGTGAAATGAAATATTTGCGTTTAAAATATTTATACCTAGTGTCTCTCAAACTTTCAATACTTGCGACCCAATTTTCAAACATAATTTTCATCGCATCTCCTTTCCGAACAATAACGATGTTTTGAATTCAATAATAATAAACGTTGACTAAAGCTACAATACGGCCATACAATAAACCGTACAGATATCAATCTACACTATTAAAATCCGTTGGTAAACAAAGGTATATACGTCTATCTTCTCACGTATATTTGCAGAAATTTGCAAAAGGAACCGAAAGTTTGGGAATAACTTGAGGAATCTGTTTTCACCATTTATATTCCGATATTCCAATTATTAAAAAAGATATTAATTAAAAACTTTGAAACGCATAATTAGTGCCATTTTTACCAGCAAGTCGGTGAAGTTCCAAATCTTCGACCTGTTTTTTTTTCAGACATTTTTAAAACACGATCTAATTTTTCTTTGAGACTCAGACAAAAAATAATTACAAATTTGGAAAGATCATTTATTTCGCCACGATACGGTAGAATTTATTTAAAAAAAAATCATAAATATATAAAAGGTGTTTTTTTGAGACATATAGAACTTTAAATTGCAATAAAACAACGATGTATTATTCGATTGACATGAATTTTTGTTTTATTCGAAAGATAATCTTGTGGCATTACATTTTAAATATGATTTCTGGCATAGGATTGACACGGCTGGCACGGATGTAGCCCAATCTGGACGTCCAATTTTCGATGACTTTTTCCAACATTTGTTGCCGTATATCGGCAATAACACGGCGAATGTTGTCTTCCAAATGGTCAAGCGTTTGCGGCTTATCCGCATAGACCAATGACTTTACATAGCCCCACAGAAAATAGTCTAGCGGTATTAAATCACAAGATCTTGGAGGCCAATTCACAGGTCCAAAACGTGAAATTAGGCGGTCACCAAACGTGTCTTTGAGTAAATCGATTGTGGCACGAGCTGTGTGACATGTTGCGCCGTCTTGTTGGAACCACAGCTCCTGGACATCATGACTGTTCAATTCAGGAATGAAAAAGTTAGTAATCATGGCTCTATACCGATCACCATTGACTGTAACGTTGTGGCCTTCATCGTTTTTGAAGAAGGATTCCACCAGCCCATAAAGCGCACCAAACAGTCAGTTTTTCTAAATGTTACGGTGTTTCGACATACATTTGTGGATTAGCTTTACTCCAAATGCGGCAGTTTTGTTTGTTGACGTAGCCATTCAACCAGAAGTGCGCTTCATCGCTAAAAAAATCGCTTATGAAAATCGATCATTATTTTCGAAATAAAATTGCACAATTTTAAAGCGTTGTTCAGTTTTGAGTCTATTCATGATGAATTGCAAACCAAACTGAGAATAAATCACTTGACAGCTGTTAAATCGGTCGCCATCTTGGAAAGTAATGCCAACTTAAACTTCTATACCTGGAAAAAAAACACACTTTATATAAATATATATATTCCTATATATATATATTTATATACATATATATATGTATATATATATATATATATATATATATATATTTATATATATATGTATATATATATATATTTATATATATATATACATATATATATATTTATATATATATATATATGTATATATATATATATATTTATATATATATATATGTATATATATATATATATATATATATATATATATATACATATATATATATATATATATATATATATGTATATATATATATTTATATATATATTTATATATATATATATATATATATATATATATATTTATATATATATATATATATATATATATATATATATATATATATATATTTACGATTTTTTAAAAATGAGTCAAAATTGATACGTTTTCATTAAAATGATTTCTAAATCATTCGGCTTGTATTTTCTTTCGCGCTAACAAAAAATATTTTACACTAAAAAGTTTATGCTTTTGTGTTTTAGAACCAGTCATTTAAATAATTAAATGTTAAAAACTATTTATTTTACGATTTTTTAAAAATACTTAAAATTTTATTTAAATACTTAATAACTTCTTTATTTATAAAAATAATCTCACGTTTTTTCCGTGTGTAGAACGATGTTATACGTACTCTGAAAATTTTTTTTAATATCTTAAAAATTACAGTTTTTTTTTAAAAAAATTTGTTTTTCGTTTTCTTTTTTTCCTTTTTGTAAGTAATATTTCAGCATTATTTTTTTAAGTTTTTTTGTTTTAAAATTACCCTTGTTTGTAATCTATAGATGAAGGGTGAAGGCATTAACTTAAAAATGAAGTTCAATTTTTTTTTTTTAATTTTAACAAATAACGCAATGTGAAATGAATATCTCTTCATTTTATTTTAAAGGTCTTTTCACTGTTTTTCCCCGAAAGACGAGTAGCTAAGTTCTGCAACGCGGTACTCTCTAAAAGGTAGTTTCTAGGTTCGAAGCTGGATCTTTATGCGAGAAATATTTCAGCATTATTTTTGTTTTATATTTTGTGTGTGTTTAATTATTACTCTTGTTCGCAATCGATGTGTTCAGTTTGAAGGCATTAACTTTCAGCCCGTTATGTTGATGAAAGGTTACACTAGAAAAGAAAAAAAAGTTGCGTTTATAAATATTGAATTGAATATCAAAAACTTTTTTTTTTATGATTTTTTCAAAAAATACTTAAAATTTAAATACTCAATAACTTTTTTATTTATAAAAATAATATCTTAAAAAAATTTTTTTCCGAGTGCAGAACATTATTCTCTTTAATCTGTACAAATATTGAAAAAAAATTACAGTTTTTTTAAAAAAATAATTGTGTTTTTCATTTTTCCCCCTTTTTGCTACAAATATTTAAAAATTATTTTCCTTACATTTTGGTTTAAAAACTACCATTGTTTGCAATCTATATATGAAGTTTGAAGGCATTAACTTAAAAATAAAGTCCGAAAAAAAAGCTTTTTTTTTCGTGTGTAGAACGGTATTAATCGTAGTCTGTATAAAGATTGATAAATTATCCTAAAAATTACGGGTTTTTTAAAAAAAAAAATTGTGTTTTTCGTTTATTTCCCTTTTTGCGAGAAACATTTAGCACTGTTTTCCGAGTAACACCTGGCTAAGCGGAGGAGCAGGGAAGGGGGTGGGGTCATTTTGAAAGAGAGTATTAGAAGTGCTCATTTTTTGAAGGAAAGGGTGAATTTATAAAAGTAGAGAAAGCCCGTGCACCGCCGGGCCATGCAGCTAGTATAAATATTAAATTTTGTGTATAATTTTTTTACATGCCTATAGGGTCACTGGTAATGATTAAAATTGTTCCTAACCCAGTACTATTAAAGTCATTATGAAACACATTATGCAGTATTGATACATTTATAACTTCATTATATCAGTGTAAATCTGTTTTTATTTATTTATTTTTTATTATGTCAGAATATATTTCCTTTTGCTTCTTTTCAGTAAACTAATAATTTTTTTTAAAAATAATCTTTTGTTTTCGACTTTTTGATATACTCACCCCCTCCCTCCTACGTAAGTTTATCCCACTCCCCAAGGGGGGCAAACCCTACAGTTTGAGAAACGCTGATATAGCATTAATTAAATCAAGATGAGAATTTGAAATAAGTATTAATTTATAAGGTACATATATATTAGATAATAAAAAAGGGACTCAGAATATTATATGACTTAAAAATTCAGAGTACAAAAAGCAAAAAAAGCAAGTTTTAAAACAAAAATTTTAAAGAAAAAACTGTAATTAGAATAATTACTACATCTAGATCCATTGTGTGAGATCAAATGAACGCAACATGATATTCATTTACCAAACATGTAATAAAATTAAGTTTTCAGACGAATATCGAAGGGATTTGTGGTGAAAATAATAAAATACTTTTAGACGTATTATAGAAGAAAAAAATATACTTCTATTAATCCCTTATTGGACGGTTCAACAATTCCATTTCTCTTGGTTATTGCAAGTGTTCGAGTTTTTTCTTTCATTTCTCTTATAAAAAATGCTGTGTTCTCTCAGTTATTTACTTCTACTTTTAAAATTCGTACTATCATTCCAAAACGAGAACATTTCCCACTCGTATGATTCTTTGTAGGCAAACACATTTTCATTACTTTCTTATATTTCTCAGCATCATTTGGTACTATATATTGTCTTATTTTTTACGCTTTTTTAAGTTTTAATTAAAATAAAACATAATAATGCAGAAAAAAAAAGTGAAAATATGAATAAGTATGAGCATTCGAATTTTTGATGGATGTTTTACTTTTAATAGGAATGATTATGATTTTGATTATTCCAAAAAAATGATGTGAATCTGTGCGAGGTTTTCTGGCGACAGAATACTTAACTCTGAGAATCACGGTCAAATAATCAGGACGACACCTAAGCTGACACCAAAGTACCCAGACTTCCTCACCTCATCAAAGTAAGGTTCTCCATCTTGGGCAAATCTAAACCACTTGAACCTTTCCACATTATTGGCATTCAGGGGCACCAAATGTCGACAGAATCAGGAGCCAGGTCACGACCATGACCACTCAGGCACCTTGGTCCTGGCCACTGAGAAATGAGTCCCGGTAATATCAAGGAATATGATGTGGTAGTCTTCTATCTCCAATCAATGCACTCTTTTTTACCTGAATCATCCCCCAAATACATTATTATTTACATTAATTGAAAATACATTATTTGAATAATACATTACCAAATACATCATTTGAACTATTAGAACAACAGACTTAAAATTTAGCAAGCACGTTCCTTTCATGGAGTAGAAATACGCTACAAAAGCGCGTTTGGGAAAAATGACCTTCAAAGGGCGTTACAGATAAAATACAAGTACACTGATTAAAAATTATCTTACATTTTTTTGTACCGTATTTTACTCTCTTTAAAATTCAGCTATTGTATCAAGAGTAATATTATTATTTTTTTATTCTTAGGAAATTAACCCTTGCAAAAAAGGGACACTTCAGCTAGTAGAAATATAAAAAAAAACAATGATTTAATTTGGAAAATATATATTTATAATTCCACTATGAATACAATATCACAGATTAAAGTCTTGCGAGGTACTGATATAAAAATATTTTTAATACCTCGTTTATATATATAATTTCATCAAAAACTATTATATCTCTTCACCAGTGAATTAATATACCTTATCAAAATCTAGAGTTAGTAGGAAATAGTTAAGGACATTTTAATGTAAATTTTAAATCCTTAAAAATCCCAATATATTAAATGAAATCGAACTCCCTAAACTTATACATATATCAACCTTTGAAGGATATAATACAGAAAGATTTTTTTTCCAGGTATAGAAGTTTAAGTTGGCATTACTTTCCAAGATGGCGACCGATTTAAAAGCTGTCAAGTGATTTATTCTCAGTTTGGTTTGGCAATTCATGATGAATAGACTCATGCCTGAACAACGCTTTCAAATTGTGCAATTTTATTTCGAAAATAATGGTCGATTTTCATAAACGAATTTTGTTTAGCGATGAAGCGCACTTCTGGTTGAATGGCTACGTCAACAAACAAAACTGCCGCATTTGGAGTGAAGCTAATTCACAAGTGTATGTCGAAACACCGTTACATCGAGAAAAACTGATTGTTTGGTGCGCTTTATTGGCTGGTGGAATCCTTCTTCAAAAACGATGAAGGCCACAAAGTTACAGTCAATGGTGATCGGGATATAGAGCCATGATTACTAACTTATTCATTCCTGAGTTGAACAATCATGATGTCCAGGAGCTGTGGTTCCAACAAGACGGCGCAACATGTCACACAGCTCGTGCCACAATCGATTTATTGAAAGACACGTTTGGTGACCGCCTAATTTCACGTTTTGGACCTGTGAATTGGCCTCCAAGATCTTGTGATTTAACACCGCTAGTCTATTTTTTGTGGGGCTATGTAAAGTCATTGGTCTATACCGATAAGCCACAAACACTTGACCATTTAGAAGACAACATTCGCCGTGTTATTGCCGATATACGGCCACAAATGTTGGAAAAAGTCATCGAAAATTGGACTTCCAGATTGCACTACATCCGAGCCAGCCGTGGCAGTCCTATGCCAGAAATCATATTTAAAATGTAATGCCACAAGATTATCTTTCGAATAAAAAAAATTCATGTCAATCGAATAAAACAACGTTGTTTTATTGCAATTTAAAGTTCTATATACCTTTCAAAAAACTACCCTTTATAATAAATTCTGTCTTAGCTGAATTAAACAGTAAATTGTTTAAATATTATCTGAAGGACTACACAGAAGCGTAATTAAAACATGGAATTTCATATGACACTTTCAATAACGTAAAACTGTTATGCTGTGAACGAAGCAAGTGAAGAGAATTGATAGAATCACACGCATACAATAGAGAACTCGATTTGCCTGCCTAAGATGTTAGAATCGTATAACAGTTGAAGGTGCAAGTGCTAATGTACTTGAAATAGCTTATCAGAAGAATCTAACAAAGCGTAATAATTTGATTTCGAATGAAATTAAAATTTTTCAAGATAAGTCAAATGAATCAATATTTATGTTCATGAGATGTTTACTGAAGATTCAAAGTAATAAAAGTAATTCAAAATGATCATTTTAATAATGATACATGCATGCGTTGGAAGGTAGCATATTTTATTCTTCGAAATAGTTACATTAAAATTGAATTTAATCAAAAGTCAAATACGTAAAACAAACAATAGACTTATGAAATGCAAAAAGCTTAGTACTTCTTAACTGTGTAATGATAACAAAACAAATGGTTTGAATGGTTTATTAATTAATAGTTATCTGTACCTACTTCTTGAGTCTTAATTCATAGATGAATGACGCCTATATTTAAAAGTTGTATTACCTGGATTTGACATAGGATGACCTTGAAAACCTTTCTTTTTAATGAGAAGCTCCCTTTTAAGTTTCGTAATGTTTTGATGGAATCAAGATACCGTATACTTTTGTATGTAAGCCAATAATTTTTGGAATTTTTCATATTAACTATGAGCAAGCGATTTTAATCTTTTAACTTTTTGGTTGTGTAGAATGGGACTTTTAACTTAAAATAAAAAATAAAAAAAAATTCAAAGTAAGGGCCAGACTTTGAATTTCTTAACAGTTTAAAAAATTCCTATTCACACAATGAATTCTTTGAATGCGTATTGATGAGTTAACTTCGATTTTTTTCCCATGATAGTTGACTAACACGTGTTCATCTACGAATTTCTCTCCCCGCATATTTTCTAAGCAAACAAACATGGCTAGGGAAATCTGAATAGACATGATAGCGTACAAGATAACAAATGCATGAGGGAAGGGGAGATACATGTGTTAGGGGAAGATAGGGTTATCTGAAATAAAACACCGAAGTCATTGGTGTCTGCGTTTTACTTCTGCCGTATGTGCTTTTTTTATTATTAGAATGTAGTCAAGAGGCTTGGTCATGGAGGTAAGAAAATTGAAATTACCCCTTAACTCAGTAAAAATGCGTAAAAGTAAATTTTTTGTGTGTGTTTTAGAAGTTTAAAAAAATATAGTATTAAAATAAAATCCAAAAATATGAATTTTAATATTTTGGTTAATTTTTTTATGTCCAATGTTGCTCGGACCTTATAGAGTCCACCCACTTACCTCATTGTTATCATATTGCGGTCCGCGTAAAATATCTGGCATATCCTCGGCCTAATTATCAGAATGTGTAATTCCACCTGGAGTACTAATTTGATATAGGAATGCTATGCGCCTAGTTGTCGTTTATGCTCACTAAGATGGAAAATAACGTTATAAAATGGTTACTTTGATAATTTTTATTCCGTGTTAATTTTGTTGTCAGTTGGATTCAGGCGCGATTAAGGGATTGCGCCAAACAGGGCTTGACGCGTAGCATTCCTGGCGGTTAGATTGGTTGAGTATGCCTGATTTATGGAGTAAAGGACTAAATGGTACTTAAATGCTACAAAACGTAATATATTTATTGCTTTGTTATATGCTTGCAGTGTAGATGAGACAAAAGTTTGGATCAGTGACATAACGTGGGCTTTCTCCGCCTTGGGCCGACCGCAAATTTGTCGCATCACTATTTTAATTATTAGTGAAGAAAATTAGTAAAAGTAAAAAAAAAAACAGCTTTAGATTTTTTTATTGTTTAGAAATGCTCTTATCGTGTTTTTTTCATAAAAGAATCTGTTATACAATTGTCAATATCGATATGTATGTCATGTTTATTTGCCAGAATAGCTAAATTTGGTACTCTTAACGTGGACATAGACGATATGAAATAATTTTTGATTAATATTAGCTTAGAGAAGCTTCTCTCGCAACTAGCATTACTGATAGTACATGTTAAAAAAATTCTCAACGTTATGACATTGCTTGGTAACCCATCTTAAAGTTTGGACTCAATTATATATTTTAATAAACCTAATTAGTTCTTTTTTACAGCCTAGGTTTATTGCAGCTACGAAAGCTTGTAAACGTATGCACTCAAGTTGAAATTCTTCTTCATTAATGCCTTTAGGAACTTGGTCTAAGTTAAGTTTGTTCATGGTCAATATCACTTCAGGCTTTTAAAAACATATTTTTGCGCAAGATTCTTTAACTCTTGAAATCTTTCTCGAAATTCAGCAGTTACTCTGTCCATTGAAAAAACATTGTTCGCCTCAACATTGTTCGCATCTTTACTTCCCCTCGAAATATATGCTTCATTCATCTTTGAAAAGAATATTCAAGCTCTTCACATAAACTTTTAGCATATATTAAAGCGTCATCCATGAATTCTTCTCGTTTCGCTTCTAAGACGGTCTGTAAAGCACATTTTTAGCACATTGGTGGATATTTAGCTTCCTTTGCTTGAGCATCATCGACTTAGGGTTGAGAGAAGCTCTAAGTAACATAAAAACGAATGCGATTGCACTTAGCTCTAATCACATAAAAACTTTCACTTTAGCATATATTAAAGCGTCATCCATGAATTCTTCTCGTTTCGCTTCTAAGACGGTCTGTAAAGCATTTTTTAGCACATTGGTGGATATTTAGTCCCTCTGTTTGCAAATAATATTGAGCATCATCGACTTCACACAGTACCGGTTGAGAGAAGCCTAAGTAACATAAAAACGAATGCGATTGCATAGCGTCTAATAAACTTCCTGCATCTGTAAGTGTATTAAAACTTTCACTCGTTTCCATCAGTTTCGTCACGCAGTCACGATTAGGGGTTTGAAATATTTTTTGAATTTAAATATCGCGGTGCTTGTCGCCACCCCTTTTCGTATTCTGCCCGGGGTCATGGCCCCTCTGCATCCGCACTAGTCAGTTTGACCGAGAGCGGTAGAAATAGGTATAAAAGACCTGTCAGTATATAGGTTCAGTTTTAAATGAAATATAGTATAAGAGTGTGTGTGTGCAATTTTCGTTCGGAATGTTGCTATAACTGTAGAAACTACAGGGGATGGCAATAATTTCACGAAGAAAATGTGTTGCGCAATTCAATACTATCGGCTACACAAGTAATCATTTTAAATATGTTTAAATATTATTAGAGACAGTGGCGTAGCTACCAATATGCTAGATCGTTCCGTGCACCGGGGCCCTTGGACCCTGACCATGAAACAAGCGGAATACGATAATTTCTCCCACCTTTAAGATATTAATATAAAAGGTTACAACTTGACTGTAATCTGGGCAACTCAGTTGAAAGTAATTTTGAACTTGTAGGGAATTCCCCTAATTTATTTCCTTCATTTGTATAGTGTGTTGTGAACTTTACTTATAGATAAGTTTACATTATTTTTCATTTTTCTAACTGTTAATGAAAATAAATTTAAAGTTCCATGTAAAATCTTACAATATAAAACCTACACAGGAAGCTATTTCTTCTGCGTCCTTTTATTTTTAATAGCAATGTGATTCATAATGAGCTATTTTCCTGTTTAAGCATTTTGTAGTGTACTCGAATCTTTTTAATAGACTAATGTAGTTTTGTCCTCCTTCCTCCCCTCTTTTCTTATGTAGGGGTGTTTATATATATATATATATGTATATATATATATATATATCTAAATATATATACACTGTTGGACAATTACTAAGGACGGATCACAAATTGCTATGTAGCATAACATTAAGCGATACATGAGGCCTAGTAGGATAAAATATAGTTGCCACACTGTTCAACATTAGAATAAAGAATATTTATTGCTCTGGAAAGTACAAAAGCTGTGAAACATCTAAAAGAAAAAAATGTTCATTTGATCTGCGTACGGAGAAATGGAACAATGCATCTAAAAGTCAGTAGGCACCTTAAAGAAAGGTATCAGTACGGGATATATCTACCGTGGAGTGTGATGCAACATTCCACACGTCGTACCATACTTTGCACAACAATATCCAGCAGCTGTTGAGGCAATTTATCCCATTCCTCTGTGAGTGCACGGATGAGGGTGTTCTTGTTTGTCGGAGGATAGTTTCGACCAGCAACTTGCCTCCCCAAAGCATCCCACACATTTTCAATGGGGTTTAGATCTGGACATACGAGACGCTGAATACCCTCGCTGTCTAGACAATCCTGTACAGCGAGAGTTCGATGACATGTTGCATTGTCGTCCATAAAAACAAATTTATCACCGACAGCACCACGGAAAAGACGAACATGAAGAAGTAGAACTTCATCAATGTATCATTGGCCCGTCATAGTCCCATTCGCAACCACATGTAGGCGAGTGCGGCCATTGATCATGATACCGGCCCACACCATGATACTGCATGTTGGATATCGGTCCTTTTCCTGGATATTTTCTGGACGATAAGCAGTACCACTTTCGCGCCAGAACAGTTGGCGTCTACAATCCAATGACAGACTGAACCTACTCTCATCTGAGAATAGTACGCATGCCCAGTCCTGTTCAGTCCAATTGTTATGCTCACAACACCATTGCAAACGGGCAGTACGGTGCTGTCTGGTCAATGGGACACACACAACAGGTCTGCGTGCGTATAGTCCTCCTCCCCTCAAACGTCTGGCAACAGTTTTTCGGGAGATCTGCGTTCCTGAGGCAGCAAGAAACTGATTTGCCACCTGCTGAGCTGTGGTGCGCCTGTTCCTTTTTGCTGATAGGACGATATATCTGTCTTCTGCAGGCGTCGTACTTCTAACACGACCTCCCCGTGCCGTCTACTACACATTCCAGTAGTAATAAATGACTTCCACAGCCATGAAACAACGCTGTTAGCGATGTCGAACTCCCTGGCGACATCTGTTATTTTTGCCCTTCTTCGATCTTTCAATAATTCGGCTACGCATAAAATCATCTATGTGATGTCGGGAAGACATGCCAAAATTTTAAGTTCGTCTATTAAAATCTTTTCTGTAAAACATTGACTTGAAACAACAACTGTCCACACGCGTCAAAACCTTTAAAGCTCTTATGAACGCTATCACGTGATGAACAGATGTGGAAAAAATTTGCATACTCATACTTCTTCTTACTAATATCCCGCACTTATTCTAATTTTCCACATTTTGCTTCCTTTCATTTTGTGGTTGCTATGGATGATAGTGTTATCCATCCTTAGCAATTGTCCAGCAGTATATATAATATATATATATAATATATATATATATAAATATAAATATAAATATAAATATATATATATATATATATATATATATATATATATGTAAATATATATATATATATATAAACGTTGGTAATATTTTTGAGAACATTTTCTTAAACATATATTATTAGGATAATATAATGGTTAATAATATTCTTTCTAATAATTTATTTCTATTACCAAAACATTGCCATACTCAGAAATGCTTATTTCTAAAATTTCAAAGATTACCAGAATGCTGGATTTTTGTTGGTTGCTTCGAAGTAGTTATTTACCGAAATAAGAGATTTGAATAACTCCCAGTTCATCTATGTAAGGATTCTGAATTTATTTGGGTTACTGAAGTGAAACTTTTTTTAGCTCGAGAGTGAATGAGAAAATTGCCCAGTTTTGCGTAACAGTGAAAAAGGGAACGGAAGTAGTCTTCCCCAATCCCCCCGAATCGTCACCATGGTAAAGAGAAAGCCAGAAGAGAAAAGGGGGAAGCAGGGATACCGTGTGACTTGCGTCATATCGGCGGTACAGTTGGATAATTGCCCACGTCTCCGACTGATCAACTTGCCCATCTTCCGATTAGGGGTCATTTCCCCTCAGACCTGGGAACATTAGCAGCCGTCGTATCAGTTGCAGTGGTAGCATTACGGTGTAGACAAAATAGCTCTCGCAGCAAAAGCACGCCTTTTTGAAATTTTCTATAGATCGTTGGCTATATGGCGATGTGCTCGGTGGCTAATTTATTTCTTTAACTTTCATTTGCGTTGGATATTATTAATTCTAGTCAGAATGCATAAGTCAAATTCACAAAGAGGAAAAGAGTTCCATGAAAGAAAAAAAATCTGTAGAGTAAAACCAGTCGAAAAAGTGACAAAAAAAAAGAAACCCAGAAAAAATTCATCAAGTGTTACTGCCAAATCTCCAACAGAGTACAGATGATAGAATATCGAGCATGGAAAAAAACATTAAAATACTCTCTTAATGCCGAGATTAAGGGATGGGAATGCTATTGAGACTCTTCTTGCTGACAGCACAGATTAATACGGACTTTGTGAACCACCCTGTGCGTCAACTACAGAACCCTCAACAAGTCTAGTGCGTGTTGGAACT
>BMAU01007802.1:0-53335 GCA_019973935.1 Trichonephila clavipes | reverse complement strand
TAATTTTTCGTAATTAAAGGCTTTCATCCACATCACACAAAATTTCGAAATTACATAGAATTCACACACACACACACACACATTGGTAACTAAATATATTCATTCTAAATAAAATATATCACTAATTTAGTATGCTCATAAATGTATTATATTATATAAACTTTGTTTATTTTACTCTTGAAAATATTCTGTAAATGGAATTCCCTGATTAAGGTTAACTAACGAGTGAATCATTATATAAGTTTAAAAAAATTCGAAGTGTTAACAAACATGCTTTTACCAGACTGTTTAATATTTTATTTTTTCAATTCCTACTATTTGCTCACTCTCTCTATGTATTAAATTTATCTTTTTCAAATTTCCAATCGTTAATAGTGTATTGTACTTGATGTTAATACATTTTTTAAGTATTATTAAAGTAATTAAATTTAATTAAATTAATTATTGGTTTATGACGCCAACTTAGATTCGTCTCTATTGTTGCAACAATGTGATTGTTAAAACAAGGACAAAAGTTGGCGTCGAAAACCTGTTTTTCAGCCGAACTAGCCAAATCGGTTTTGCATTCTTACAACAATGCAGACAAACCATGCTCTTATTTTCAAATCCTACTATTAATTCCATCTCTCTCCCCTATATTTTAAATTTTCAATCTTTAATAAAATACTTTCTAGTCATCCATTCAAAGTAGGAATCGACTTAAGGTATCCGACTACGTTTGGAACAGTGGTTTTGCAAAAGCATATAAATGGATAATATTTATGATATTTAGTGTCACTTAGATTAGAAAATGAAAAGAATATTGTTTTAAGAATAACATTACAATAAAAAAATATTCTAGTACGATATTTTCACACAAAAAATGAACATAGAATGGCCGATTTCAAAATACATCCTTTGTGAAAAAATTAGTTTTTATAATAAAACATGTTGCCTGTATATAGCTGAGATCTCTGTACAGAAGCTCAACTAGAATTTTTGAAATATATAACTTAGAAGTGGTTTTTATCCATGTCGTACGACAACAGAGGGGAGTAGAGAAATAAGAAAAACGCCGATAATTATTTCAAATGGTTGTAACCCTGAAAGTGTAATGTGGTTTTTAAAATTATAGTTGAGCCCTTTATGAGTTCTGATCTATATACATAGGCAAAAATATTATTCTAATAGAAGCATTTTCACAAAAGGACAACGTTTTGTGTGTGAAAAGAGGTTATTCTGGGTTAATTTTTTGACGAAATATTGTTCTTAAATAAATTTTTTGTCAAAATGTCCTTAAAACAATTTTACAATACATGTACAATTTTACAATACATGTAGTAGTGCTGTAATCTAAGTGACGGTAAATATCAAGAAAATTATCCATTTATGGCCTTTAAAAATCAAGGTTCCGAAAGATACCTTAAAAATTATTTTTATATTACTTGTTTATCATATGAAACTAAATTAATACTTAATACTATTAAAATGTTTTTAATTATAACTTGTACTGTGTTTCCATATACTATGTCAATAATTAACCATATTTAAGCTTTTCTAAAGCTATCCATATATTATTTTTAAATTACTTTCAGAATGATTTTCCTTAATAAATACAAGTATGGAAACAATCAACTCTTGAATACAGCTTTTTGTGCAAAGAACAAATTTCTATGAACTAGCAACTCCTCGAATTCTCAAATTTTCTATACAATAACTTTTTAAGCAAATAACATGTTGGCATGGCACAAATTATAAATATTTATATTATAGATTTAGTATGTGAGACGACAAAAAATGCAAACATAATAATACTTGAAAAGAATTTCAGTATAAAAATACAAACGAATCTAAAAGTAAAAAAAAAAAAAAAAATTGTGTCAGGGAAAAAAAAGGTCTTTCCAAACACTCAGGTTTTATTATATAATTAACTACCTGTATCCACGAAATGATTTAAAAATAAAACAAATAAACTCAAAAACGGAAAAATCAGAAAGATGATGTTATAATATAAATGGAAATTTGAATGGAGAATTTTAAAAAATTCATAAAATTTCAGCATAATTTTTATCTGATTGCAAAAATGCGATAACCAACAAATTCCCAGTAGGACTTTCAACTGCTAGATAACGCCCTTAAATCTCTTTGATAGTAAGCAACTTCAGTAACCCTGTCTTAATGACAGTAACCTGTGATCACTTAACTTGAATTAATAAAAATATATATAATAATAAGTACACCTAACTCTTATTCATACGATATTTAATTACACGGTAAACAAATTTAATGAAGTTTTTTTTTACACGATTTTTAAAATTCCTACTATTAGTTTCACACTCTATATATTTACTTTGGTGGAATTTTCGATCGTTCGTTAAATACGTTTCAAAGTGCTCAATTGAGGTGAATGTTTGTATACAAGATTATTTTGGATTACAATATAGTATTTTATTTATAATAAATACAAATTAATTTATTAAAACTAATTATTCAGGAGTACAAATAGAGCCACATTGGCATCATTTTGGTGACTTGTGTCAAAACTTGAAAAGTTTTCTTTTCTCACATTTTAAAGCACTCATTTGAGCGAAAATATTCTATACACTCTTGTTTTGGGTAAAAAGATTGATAATTTAAATTATCATTAATTAAAATTATTGGACTGAAAACTAATTATTTAAAAGAATTATAGATACAGCTTCACGTTGAGTTCATTTTAGCGACTTGGGTGAAAACTTTTAAAATATTTTTTACGTTTTAAAGCATTTAGTGGAATTGAAATTGAAGAAACACGAATGTTTTGGATGACAATAGGATACTTTAGTGATAATTAATAAAATTGAGTATTACTTCATGTTGTGATTCTATCATAACTATACAGGTATCTAAACTTTTGGGCAAAACTTTAAGGAATGATAGTACACATATTAGACACACAAACAATAGCAAATGGGAAACTTAGGGTTCCAAACGTCTTTCGAAGGAGATAGGTGCCATTAAAGGTTTTGGGTCCGAAATTTCAAATGATTATTAAAAACGGAAAAATTTGTCGATTCGTTAGCGGATTTTTGCTCAGAATTATTCTTTTTTTGTCAGTATTTTCTTGATTAATAAATCTTAAATATAAAGCTAAAACTGTCGATTGAGAGCGCTAACAGTAACGAACAAACATTTTTTACCGTTATTTTTGTATCACATTAAATGCTTTCAAAAGCTTAGACTTAAATTTAAATTTTTAAGCTCAAAGTCTGATCCATTGGGGGTGGTTAAAGACCGCAAATGGAATTGTGTTCAGGAAGTAAAATTTGAAACTCAATTCCCTTTGAACAGGGTTCAATTATTCCCGATCTTGGTGTCGTAGACCAGGCAGCAACTACTACATCCTACGTAAAATAAACGAGAGAATATGACAAAAAATTAAAGTATATCTATTTATAACAGACATGAGCAACTTCTCTACTCAAAACTAAAAAGAATTAATGTGATGTACGCACGTAGTGCGTATGAGATGAAAGGTTGAATGAATGATGACACGTAGAAAATAGTACACTCAAAATTATCTTCTGGAATCAAAAAACTGCTCTAAAAAGAGCGCCCACCAGCAAAGATTCAGACCTCACACTGCCAGCGGAGGGACTGTCGAACCTAAGCAAATTTCCTGGCATCTCCATTATATCGCCTGCTACGACGGCAATCCTCGCAACCAGAACCTCGTCGAAATTGATGGAACTTGCGTAAACAAGACTCTTCATATGGCCCTAGAGAAGAAGTCTAAGCATGAGAGGTTTGACGAGTGCCGGTCAATTTACCGGACCAGAGGGTTCAAATCCATCGCCCTGAATATACTGTATCCAATGCACTACACAGTCGATCTGCGCTGAAATGTGCTGTAGGCACTCCGTCATGTTGGAACCATACGAGCCATTTTGTTGGCTGGAACACTTTGCAGTAGAACTTCACATCCTTATATACAGTTAGCACCATACAGTGAAATCCTTGTGTACTACACTTGCATGCAAATCGGGTGGTTTTGCATAACCAGATATTATGTGTGGAGAAATTGCTCATATTTGTTAACTTTGTTCATTTTTGTTAACTAAACTTTTTTTTTTATTTTTGTCATCCCTCTCTCTTTATTTTACGTTTAATGGGTAGTAGTTGCTGCCAATACGTCCAAACATCGAAGATCGTAAATAAAATGAACTGTGTCAGGAAGGAGATGAGGTCAAATTTCACCTCCCCCTGAACACCGTGGAAGTTGCGCTACTTAGCCAGCCACAATGAATCAGATTTTGATCTCAAATTTAAGTTTAAGCAAACTTTGAAAGCATTTATTGTGATATGAAAAAAATAATCTTAAAAAAATAGCCGTCTGTTACTCCAAAGTCTCTATCGACATTTTTTGAGTTTTAGATTTAAAACTTATATTTCAAGAAAATACTGACAAAAAAGAGAATAATGTTAGCGAAAATCGCTAAAGAATGCACCCATTTTCTTTTTTTTAAATCATTTGAAAATTTGACCTTAAAATTTAACGGTACCTATCTCCTCGAAGACGTTTAAACTAATTTCCATTTACTGTGTGTTTGCCTTTATATGTACTATCACCCCTTAAAGTTTTGCCCAAAAGTTTAGATACACCCTGTATACATATTTATATTAAAAATGTCAAATTTACTGAAAAATAGCTAAAATAAGAAATTTTTCTTTGTTGATATAAGTAGAATTTAATTAATTTTTTTTTTTACATTACTTGTTCTAGCAAAATTCAAAAAAAAAAGAAAAAAAAGGCACTTGTGTCCATTAAATGAGGACATTTTAAACGAGTTTATGACACTTTATATGAAGATAAATAAGTCGATACTGATAAGTCGAAGGTGAGTTCTGCTAGTAACAGCTGATTTCATCCGCGAGAGCTTAAAATTTCTACAAGTAAGGAACAACATTTTTTTACTCATGAACCTGATACAGAGCAGGCATTAAATTTTTAACGTTATCTTGTGCAACAGGATATCCAAAATTAAATGATCAATTTGAGAAACTAAAAATGTTGCGGCAAATAAGATTTTGTAAAATAATAAAACCCAACAAAAGTTGGTAATAGTGAACGAATTCTTCATTTGAATCAAATCCGAAAGTTGTGCCAGACCAGTGGTCTTTTCAATTTTTCAATTCGAGGAATCTCTAGAGCTTGAAGAAATTTCTGAGGAATCCCTGGAGCTAGAAAGTGTTTTCGTTGAACCCCATTCCACACACATACTTATAAGAATATATCTCAAAATAATATTTAAAGTAGATAAACATGTTACAGGTACTTTATGTAAAATCAATTAAAAAAAGTGTTGCATTTATTGTTAAAAATTCTAATCTAAGTTTTGATATATAATTTAGTCATTAAAAATAATAATTTAGGATCCAAGTGTCACCTATACCCATGCATTATATTTAGTAAGTGGGATATGCGCTTGCTTTTTCGGGAACAAACTGTCGAAGTCTATACCTATTGAAATGATCTGCAGTCACAATTCATATTTTGCGTTTGATTTCTTTTTATACATTGTTTTTATAGCCTCTCACGTTGACAATTTGTTTCATATAAACACTTTGTTCTGAATGCTTCTAAAGTGTTTCTTCAAAATGTGGGAGCGCCCCTAGAGGGGCGTGATAACCCTACAAAGGGGGCGCGAGTATAATGAAGAGTAGAAAACAAGATTGTTTAAAAATTCATTAATATACTAAAAGCAAAAGAATAAAAATGAAATACACATTTACACGTATAAATATATCCGTACTGGCAATGGGTTTTATAATCATTTTAAAGATACTACGTTTAGAACAAGTTTAACAATTATCAGTGTCCCCAAAGGCTTGTCATATATAAAATTAAAAACAAAAAATAAAACTTATATTGTTAATTTTATACGATTTATAATTAATCCCTTAAGATATCCGGATCTACGTTGAAAACGTCATTTTTCGGTCCAAAAATCACATTTTCTTTTATTTGATATTTTTAAAAACTCAAACAATTATCTTTCTAAATCTGCCTTTGTTTTGTCTGTGGCGATAGTTAGAAAAAAAAAGTTACAGGTTTTTTAAAATATTATTACAGAGGTGAAATTGAAAGTTCCGGGAAGAGGTGAAATAGAAAACCGGAAGTTGACTGCTTAACATGCATTTTACCTATAATTTTTGCAATTTCAACCCATTATAATTTTAAAAACAATTTCTGACATTTATTTTAACTATATTTTATTGATAGGCAACAATTTCAATCCTTTAATTGGACTTTTATGCGATTGGCAACATCTGTTTCTTCAGACCTCATATATTTTTGCTTTGATTTTTAATCTATCGAATGTTGCTTGCAAATTTCTTCAAAAACCTGATTTTTTTTTTGCTTTTAATTGTACAATTTTTAATTGTTAATTGTTTCTGAGACATTCTCTGCTTTTTGATATTATCTGCTTATAAGGGTTAAAATATGAATCAAATTAACCTCTTGAAAATGCAACTATGCTGGTGAGACATTTACAAAAACAGTGGGGAAGTGTTGACTTGTAATGAATTCTTGACTTGAAATGCTCAAACTTGTAATGAGACGAAAACTGGGATAAGAAACAAAAAGGTATTTTCACAGAACAAAGAATGTTTTAGTGGAACATTAAGAGGTAATAGAAGATATTGTATTTAAATTGGGAAGTGTGTTTTCAAGTTTGTGTTTCTCCAATTGTTTTGAGAACAATCTGTACACTGCATAAGAAGATTACATGTTTGGACTGACTTCTAATGTGACTCGAAAATGCTCTGATTAAAGTTTTATCGTCCTTTTTCAGCTACTGAAAAGCTAAAAAGCAAAGTGTTCTTAATTTGCAACCTATTTTTTAGAAGGTGAGTGGATTGAAAGATGATATTTACCTGTGAAAAAGCTATGTGCTAAGCTGAACTGGCCTTGTATGACAAAAAGGAGCATTTAGACATTGTGAAAGAAAGTCTTGTCTGTGCTGCTACACCAACGGCTAAAGATGCCATGAACGACACTGCTTTTAAGCGAAAAAGCATTATAAAATGTTTCCAAAATGTCAGTTGAAGAATGTGGAATATCCGTTGACGGCAGAGACACATGGACATTCATCGCTAAATGTGATTTCTATAGAAACTTTATACACGTTGACACTGGGAAATTCTAGATTTGAAATGTTATCAAAGTTTTTAGAATTCTATAAGTCCAGTCATACATGCGTGCTCCTGCAATCATCTGGTATTTACTTCAAACATAGTGCGTACAAAATCTTTGTATGTTTTGCACTACGAAATCTTAAAAATATGTATTTCTTCTGTGATGGTGATTCCAAGTATACCTTTCTGTTAAAGATGTGTATGGTGTCAACAATGGTCATCATATGAGTGCATAAGATACTTCTAAGAAGGGTGTGAGTAGTCGGAAAAAGAACATTTTTAAAAAGGCGAGAAAAACCTCGGTGAGAACGTGAGAAAAACTTATCAATGCTATGTTTAATAAAATTCTACACTGTTTTAGCACTAACACCAATCACGCCAAAAAGCTATGCTAAGTGCTACAATAGCAGTATTTTTTCACTGTTGCTCCAACGGGGAGAAACCCATATGGGCCGTGCCCGATTTGAGCTGAGAACTGGTGTGACTATCAACGAGGAAACGACACCAGAAAACAATAAACAGAAAAATTGTTATGTATTTCTGTGAAACTTTGAAAATATTGTTAAACCTGTGTACACAAAGCAGAGTGGATAAGCAGTTATTATAAAAATTGCCTCCACGGTAACAAACAATTAAAGCAGTGTATCATTTAACGCCTGTTGTTTGTGGCAAATCATTTTGAAAGAAACTTCTATCGAGCTAAAAGCATTTTCTTTGGGTACCCATATATTACCGTCATTATTTTTAAAAAGCTTTCATTGATGTGTTAGGTATATTTGCAAAGCATTGTGGCATACATGCAGAGGAATTGTATACTGCGTGATGAGATATTTGTTTGACATCTTTTGCGTGTCGGTGACTCAGAACAACATTCTTTGCCTTTTTTAAAATCAACCAGAAAAAAAAGGAGGCCCAAAGAAAGAAAAATTTAACAAACTTCCAAAGAGTGGGGAGAGTGTTACTTATAAATCAGGAGAGTTTTGAAAGTAATGTATACTTGTCGTCATTTTGTTTTTTAAAATTGATTTTACTAAAGTTTCTCAATGCATTTTAAATTTCAAAACCATTTTTTTGTAAATTTCCATGATATTTCAAACATGATACCTAAGGAACCTATTAGAAGATACTTGGCACATGAAATTTTACTGCAAATGTTATTGTTGGTATTATCTAGAGAATGACCTATGAGCTAAGAAATTGAACAATTTTTGGTTATTTTTATGGTTGTATTTCTTTCTGAAAGTTACGATAGTTTGAATTTCCTAGTTCGCAAGCCTCGACTGGCCTGTAACTTTTGACTTCTAAAAGAAGTAATTTAACACTCTAGCAGGTGACATTTCTCTCTAGAAATGTGTTATAAAAATGTAATGCAGCAATATTTTATGGAAAATATAAAAATATTTTAAAAAATAGAGTGTTTTGAAAAAATTCCAGAATTTGGATTAAAATTTCTTTAAAAATTTAAATTTTTGCAAATTTTTATGTACATATATTGTCTTTAACCGCACTTTTATTATTGTGCGGCAAAACGAAACTAAAACGTGTAAAAAATATTAGGATTTTTTGAAAAACTTAAAAAAAGTCTCCAAACGTGGTTTCTGGTATATATCCTCAAATGCCGGCTAAAAATCACGTGATTCGCCCACAACGCGCACCGTTCAGAACACGTAATCCAGCTGCAGGTCTGGCGCAATGTGGTGGAGCTGTGCGCGGCTAAAAGATATGGAGAGACACAAAACAATCGGAAAACAATCAAACTCCTCCAGCGAAGACAACTCAAACTCCTTTTATTGCATTCCAAAGCCTTCCGAATAAATTTATGTGTAGCAGAGTGCACAGAAAATAGTGTACATCGGAAAGACGTATATATACGCCCGGAGCAACTAACACGCTGGCTGAGTGAGACGTTTATATACGCCGGTGGCACTAAAAAGGTAAAAGTCGAAATGTAGGTTTAGCTTCAAAATCTAGTATTATTGAATTCAATTTATCGTTATTGTATGGGGGGGGCGATGAAAATAATGATTGAATATTGGGTCGCGAATATTCAAAGTTTGAGAAGCACTGCTTTGAAAATAGTTATATCTGCATGAGAAATACTGTGTATTTTCCATGAGGGAATTTGCAACATAAAATTTAGGAGCTGTTCTTACTTAAATTTAGATTTTAACATGAAGTTTGTTGATAAACTGTTTCCTCTCCTTCATTATAGGTTTTTTTTTCACAATTGCTAGATGGTGCATTTTTTATTAGAAAAAATATCTAGTTGTGCAAGACACTGCGTTAACTAATGAATATAAAACTATTTCGTAGAACCGAAGATAATAAACAACAGAATATTCACAATTTAGTAGGAAGCATATATATAAAGAAAAAAATGTTTTAATATGTTATAATAAAAGAGTAAAATGTTTTGAAAAATAAAGTTATTGAATATATAAATAAAATTTTCTGTGTTTTTTTTTGATAAATGGGATGAGTATATTAAATGCTTCAAGTATACAAACTTCATAGTGAACGAACTTCATATAAATAATAAATTTCCAATCATATTTATAAATTTCTTTTCGATTTTTTTTATTGTGACTCGTGAAACGCCTGGTTATGCTTAGTGGAGCCTTAGGGTTCCGTCTAACACATTTTGAAAACCAGTGTGCTAAACACGTATCTGTCATATCTAGTAATAATAAAATTTTGGATTCAATTTATAATAAATGTGCATGTCTGTAATAAAATTGCGATGAATAGTTGTGAGTTAGTTGTTTTATTCCTAATTTCAATTTTAATTTTTATATGCCCGCATAAACTTATATAATGAATTTTCACCCTGTTCTAATTTTAGTTTTTTGCAACAAAAATGAATTGTTTTTGTTTTATAAATAAACATAAATTTCATTATCACTTATTTTGCATCTTTTTTTTTCTTTAAAAATATTTAGAGGCTATTTAACTGGCATGATTTTTTTAATTTGTGGAACATATCCTTAAGTTTTCTGTATGTCGCATGTATTTTTGAACGATTGTTTTTCACGGATTTCAAAGGTATTCTTCTGTAAAGAATTAGGTGTATCTTATTAGCTGATATTTTATGAATCAGCTGATCGACGTGAAATCAGTGAAGCATTCCAACATTTCTGAAATGTCTCTTCATATGACGGAAAGAGGGACTAAAACTTTAAGTAGCTTTCAAACCACAGAAATAAAATTTTAATACAAAATAACGTTCAAAAATTTATATATTTTTGCAAGAATAGTATCATTTCAAAAAAATTATAAAATCATGGCTATATTTAAAATGTAAAATGAGAAACAGAACATTTGACAAATGAATACAATTTTTCGTTATTTTAAGTGAGAATTGATGGGTACTATCCAAGGATATTTTAAGGTCGGCCCCAAATGGGTCTTCATACCTAGTTCATTGGCTTCGAGAGGACCTGTTATTGACCTAAATAATCTAAGCACCCATAAAATTTTAACCGTCGAATGTTATTCCCGGGCATGATATCCGAAAACTGATAAATTTGAAATATATGTAAACTGGCAACAGTGGCAAGACGGCATTATTAGGACATGTCCGTCCCCCTTTGGTCCAGACTTTCTTTGGACCTAAGTACTCCTTGCCACGTCATTACTCATTTAATTAATGCAACACTCGATAGAGTATCCACAAGAGATTGTGTGGTCTGTGAGATTGTAAGTCATGCACATTTTTTTTGTTTCTTGTGTCCCGTTTCTAAGAATATTTGATAATGTAGGCTTTATATTGTCAACTTAAAAGAGTTACCAAGTGAGGCATACTTTTGTTTAAGGGTTCAAGACCACAGGATATCATTACATATATCATCAAATTTCAAATATTTGTGTAAAGAAAAAACACAATATTGCAATTATTTAAATATGTTCAGAAATATCAGTGTGATAAGAAATTAAAAAGCAATGTTTTTTTCCCAATGAATGGTAGAATTAATTTCAAGGATTTAAACTCTAAATCTATCCACATTTGTACATCGACAAGGTTATCATGTATAAAAGCTTTTCTACACGGTGCGTCTTCAGTGCGGTAATGGGGCTCGAACCCATGATACATCGGTCACGAGTTTGTGACCGTGACCCCTGTTAGCGTGACCTCTTTCGAGGGACCAAATAATGCTTGGAGAAACACTAACTATTCAAATTGGAAAGCTACGAAAAAGGATGCTGAAGTTCATGTACATTAAAAATCGGATCGTGGCTGGCTTTGTCACGCATTCGAGCCCGAGTAATTGTCAGCGATGCAGCTAAATCTGTCGAGCTACCTCCCGTTGTTGTGGTGTGGTAGTTTGCCAGCTCAGGTGTCGTCACGACTTGAAGGTTCAAAATTACGTTGTCCGTCGCCAAAAACCCTCATTTTGGCTAATGTGACGCTATCTTCACTCACACTCACTCAATCATGTCATTAAACATGCATTTTGAATTTCATAGTTATTCCTTTTGGGTTGAGAAAAATGAAGCAAATTCACATTCCTAAAAATATATTCAGAAACCAATATAATGAATTCCATAATATTATTATAATGTTCGCTCGCATTTAAACATTAAATTTGATATGATATACTAAGTATATAAAAGAACAGTTGAATACATATGTATATATAAATGATAAATAATGCACATTTGCCTTTGGCTATACCCGTTTAAATAACAGAAAGATGGCGGGTATATTCATGAACGCCATGGAATGTTGTCCACCGTGAAGAACAGTTGGGTAACTCAAATATTCGTCTACCATTAATTTTGTTTTTGCCACACAAATCCAGTGCAACACATACAAGAACAACAAGCGGAAGCTGAATATGCTGCCACTTTTACTCAATGAGAGCTGCAATCCAGGAATCATCGAGAGTTTTAAAATATCCAAGTACCATTTTCTTTGGTCATTGTTGATGCTAAGAAAGAAAATTTTGTTCATTGAACTTTTTAAAGCGTTGGATTTTTGACAAAAATATATATGCACTAATTACAAATATTTTATATAAACCTCACAAAACTATAATTATTCAGCAAAAGCTGGTACATACTAATAATATTAAAAGAAAATTTGAAATAAAAGGGGTCCAAATTTTAAAAAAACTGGTGGTACGAGTTTTGTACCATAACGCTTCAAGCAGCATGATAGTTCTGGAAGATGATTTTTAGGTAGGCACAATGAAACATCCATTCTATATTAACTTGGATTGTTTTCGTACATCGTCTTCTCGTGGATCTTTCTAGCTAGAGGGCAGATATCTCCAGGCATGTGTTTTTTGGACACAAGCCTAATTTTTTGTTCTTGATCGGAACACTTCTACTGGTTGTCTGACGCTTATTTCTTGAAGCCATGAATGCAGAACTGACAAATTCTCTGGATACATATGTTTTGTCAACGTGTATATAATGGGTGTATTAATTTTTTTTTTCACACATGATCTAAAGCTTATTCAGGACATTTGTGTAATTTTGTGTGTACTATATTTTAATATAAATATTATTATTATTAAAAAATGTAATTTACAATAAATCTATTTGGTACAATAAATATATCCAATATTTCGAAAAAAACAAGCGGAATCCACTTTGTATTTGTAAAGCAGATGGCCTTCAATAGCTTGATGGTACACTTTTTGGACTCATATGTTCATACTAGCAATGCTCATGTGAGTACTAATTATTGTAATATTGACTTATTCATTTACATAATATATGTACTTACCTGATTTGTATCAAATATCTCAAGAATCACTTTAATTTGCTCTTAAAAAATACACAGCACAATCACTTCCAAAAAAAATACCACTCAACTGACTCACATCTGATTAAAGAATAAATTACTGCTTAAAACCCTTGTATACAATTAGCTTCTGACATACTTGAGCAACTGCTAAGAGTTGACTACTGTGGTGGTTCAGAAAATATACCATCTAGCATCAATGTTTTTAGGCATTCAGTGCCAACGGTGCTGTAAGCGGGCATATGGCTCGCGAAGCGAGCCTCCATCCCATATCTGGAAAGTAGATGTGGAGCGACTGTGAAATTTACATGCTGCGGTGTAGAAATGTTCTGATTGGTAGAGCCAATTGTTCTAAATAGTTCCATGATGTTGGTGATTTTTGGTTGCTTGGGTGAGAGCTGAGTGTTCACTGTCTGATTGGCGAGGTGATGAAAATGACTCTGGCTGCTGCTCAAATCTCTATATAAATTTAAGACTAAAGGGACATGTCCAGAAGAGAGGAAACACGGCAGAGATAAATGAAAAAAGGAAAATATTAAATTAAATTTAGCAATGGGTGTGCAATAAAAATTGCACTTAAAATTAATGTTATGGTGGATTGTAAAAGTCGAGAAGAATTCTTCTCGGCCTTTTAGTAAGATCATTGGGATTATAATTATGAAAATTAATCATATTGACATTATTCTTATTTTGAAATGAGTTAAAGAAATTTCTAGCAATCTTTTGCATGTGAGATTTAAAACTATTGATTTTAATGGCTTTCAGGATGTCGTCATTTCTCATTATATCTTGTAGATTTTACGATCAACTGTGCAGTTGAATTTAGAAGGAAGTATCTAAAATATTAATATGAGTATTAGCTGCGTATCCCCACACTGGACAAGCGTAAGCTAGTATTGGACGCATAACGGATGTTTTGAGGCATTTAAACAAGGCGGTGATGTTTATGTACCACCACATAATAAATTAATAAATATTAGTAGTACAACAAATGTACCACCAAGCTGAAGAATTAAACAAGTATTTGAATGAAAGGTATAAAGGAAAGAAGGGAAATTGGGTAAAGTACAATTTTTAACATACTTTTATATGTTTCACTTGTACGTAACGGAATCTTTTAACTCAATTTTTACCCTCTATAAAAGGTCAGGTTAATTTGAAATTTTCTCACTTCCTTAGGACCGATAGTAAAAAAATAATTAAATAATTTTGTTCCATTGTTATGATCAGGATCATCAGGACTAAAGATTTCCCATCTTGCGTCCGACGACTAATTCCAGACTCCATTTCAAGATTCGGCGATTAAAAGATTAAGTTATAACTTAGTTCGATTAATTATAAAAGTGTGTTTTTAGTATTTTTAAACTGTAATTTATTCATGTGAAAGAAATGACTTTTGTAAAGCTTGGAACATTAAGAGATACACAGTAAAACTGGGTAAAAATTAGAATATATATGTATTTTTTTAAAAATTTATAATACATTCAAACAATAACACGTATATACGTGTGTATATGTATTCTGGATATTTTTTAAATATATTTAATAATTTTTCTGTAATTTGCTTTCAAAATAACGTTTTATATGCTATACAGAAATATTTCTTCTATATAAAATGTTTATTTTTTCCATAAAAAATATTTTTCTTTGAAAAAGCTAAATTTGTTTGTTGTATTTAAGGCAACGATTCAATTGACAAAAATCGGTCAAAAAATCAAAATTAATTTTTTTAGCCTAAATTATTTTATATATACTTTTCTATAGTCTTACAAAATTTGAAAGCTCTAAACTTAAACAACGCTGAATTATGATAACTTTTACGTTCGTTTTTATTCCCTTCCTATGGCAAATCAAAACTTGCTTTACTCCGGAAAGATGAAATAACTAATTTGTCTTCTTTTAACATGTAAGGGTTTTTATATTGTGCCTAATGCTTTGATTTTTTTTGCCAATTGCTAATTGTATATGTAACAAATATTGAAATACATTTTTGAATCAAAGCAATACTATATTTTTCAAAATAATTAAACTCGGAATGTATACATTTGTTCAGGAATTTTCAATAACATTCATAATAAGAAGCATTGTACGAATACCAATCATGTTATCGCAAAACCCATACAAACCATTTTTACACATAGTTTGACGTACTTGTAAATCAAATTTTATGCGTGTACATCAGTGTCTCTCAAACTGTAGGGAGCGCCCCCTGGGGGGCGCGATAACCTTACAAGGGGGGCGCAAACATATCGAAAATAAAAGATTTAAAAATATTTAATTTACTGGAATGAATTAAAACAAAATGCTTTCAGACATAATAAAAAATGCACTTTTACTCTGATATAATTTATAGGCGCGCGCGCGATATTAAGTCATCAAAAATAAAAACTTCAATATCTAATTAGCTTTCTTTGGTCCTATAACCAAATAAAAAAACTTTAATTTGATTTGATGTAATCCCATGATGAGAGATTTTTTTTATTACGCTTTTTTTTTTTCAACCTAACATACAACTCTTTCAGAGAAAAACAGATCCTAGACCCAGAATCGAAAAAAAATTAGGAACATAAAAAATTCATCACTGTCATTATTTTTGAAATACTGCACATTATAGCTGTAATCTGTTTGATTTTCTAAGTTATTGGTACAGTTTGTTATGACCCTCTCTTATGTGCTTGTTTCTCATTTAGGGAAGTTGTAAGTAATGTATTTCTCTGTTGCGCTTTTTTCCATGAAAGAGTTTTATGATATTTGGAAAACCACGGAGAGAGTATATATATATTTTAAGAGTATTCTGAAATATATAAAGCACTACGAAAAACGTTTTTACAAAATTTTTTATTAGTAACATATACATTATCATAATGAATACACTTTTACCCGGAAATGGTCACGCGGGACACACAGATTACGAAATCGTTAATTCTGGCAAAACTGTTTATTTGTTACCAAAGAAAAATTGAAAAGTCCTTGAAAGTAGGTAAGTATATTTTCTCGTAATTAAATTATTTACTGGAATTACGATTTTTATTGTGTACTATAAAAATAATTATAAAAAAAAAAGGATTGGGGTGACTCAATAACCATGCTGAACCATTAGTATCGAGTGCGCGCCTGCTCCAGGGTTAAAACATGTTGAAGTCTTTTCGCTTTAAATATTAAAAATAATACAATTATTCTTCATCTGAATTTTTATATTATTGTTCATTATTCAACATCAATTCTAAATGATAATTCTGTAAGGCTTAAAATTATAGTTCGCTTTAAACTAATTATACTTTGAGCAATCATTTAAAAAATCATTTTTACATTTTTGTAAACATTGTCGCGCACTTGACTTTACTCTCCTTACAAAATTCAGCGATTATTTCAATAATGTTTTATTTTCTTATAAATGAACTCGTGCAAGCGGGTATTTCAGCCGGTATACTTTTATTGCATCAGTGGTGCACAGAATATTTTATAACTAATTAATTAGTACTAAATTAAGAACAAGTTTAATAAGTATTAACGACTTCCATGGGCTTGTCTTGCAAAGCAAAGTTTTTATAAGGAATGCTTATGATTAGAAATTGACCCTCTGAGTTCTTTTTTCTATATTTAGCAGATATCTATATTTTTTGTCTTCTAAGCAGCCACCGTATTTTGTATAATGTTCAATTTAAAAATTAGAGAAAGGAAAAATAACACACATAATAATTATCCTATTATTTTATTTATTTATTACTTAAAAGTAGTATACAAAATTTAATACTTATGTCACTAATTTGTATGGTTTATAATTAAGATCGCCTTTTGTAGCTTTAGCATCAAAGTTCATTATTATTGCATTCAGTACATTATTAATGTATAAGGGGGGCGTGATAAAAATTGTGATCGAAAAGGGGGGCGCCAGTATTGAAAGTTGAAAAAGCACTGGTGAACATAAATATTTGTAGAAGGAGTTGCATTTTAAAGTCACTTTACAAATTTTAAGTTCATACCTTAAAAAATTGAATGGCTTGCTTTATATGAACTTTTGAGCACGAAATCTGTTTTACATAGTATACCCGCATAGTCGGCAACCAAAAATTTTTAAAATCCTTAAATTAAAAATTTTCGCGTAAATCATACCATGCCGACTTAAATTTAATTTCTCAGAAGTAAATGCTTACCTCTAAAATAAAATTTAAAAATCTTTCAACTTTCCTTACATCTATATATAACAATAAAGCAGGGGTGGGGAAATAGAGAAATCGGAAAGCGTTTTGCAGCTTGCAAGGACAGTCAGAAAATCAAATAGACAGAAAATATTCACTGAATACTTAGGTCAACATATATTTTTGACCAAAGTTTCTTTAGCTTGAAGATCAACAATAAAAGTAGATGCAAAATTGGCTGACGTTAACTTGATTAAGGCATCCGACTACGATCGGAACCGTGAATTTGCAAAAGAGAAGAAATGGATAATATTTATGATATCTAGTGTCACTTAGATTAGAAAATGTATACAGAATTGTTTTAAGAATATTATTACAATAAAAAATTATTTAAGTACATTATTTTGACAAACATTAACATAGAATGACTCATTTTCAAAATATTCTCCTTTTGTGAAAAATGCTTCTATTATATTAATATTTTGCGTGCATATAGCTCAGACCAAAGGATCTAAAACATTCACTACTGGCGACCCAATTTTCAATCATAATTTTTATCGCACCCCCCCCCCAAAATAAAAATGTATTGAATGTAATAATAATACTCTCGGGGTACTAAATCTACAATACGATCATATATATAAACCGTACAAATTATCAACATAAGTATTAAATTTTGCATATGTTACTTTTAAGTAATATATATATATATATATATATATATATATATATATATATATATATATATATATATATATACTTTTTAGTTCTATTCACGATAAAAGCGTGTTTTTTAGTTTGTTTATAAACTATAATTTATTTTATGATTATTTTTTTTATACACGATAAAAATCACATTTCAGTGAATAATTTATTCAAGAGAAAATATACCCATCAACTTTCAAGGACTTTTCAATTTTTCTTTGATAATTTGAGAAAAATCCAATAAAACTAAAGAAAATGTTCCAAATGAGCGTGTCCTTTAACAAAGGACAAAATCACAGACACTTTTCGCTACATTTATTGCTTCATTGTTTTCTTCTTAGAGTTCTTTAGGTAGCATTTGAAAATTTCAATTCAATTCAAATGCTTCATGTCTATCGCTTTTCTCATATTTACTTCCGTTATATATATATATATATATATATATATATATATATATATATATATATCTTGATTAACATGTATTATTTCATCAGTTTCTTCAATTGCTTGATCAGTTTCAACTTCCTTCAATAGAGATCACAGATGCCCATTTTTTATATTCTGCTCATTTACATTTATAAAACTTAATAAGTTGTACAACACAGCAATCAAAACCACAGAATTGTTCAGGGAAATTGTAGCATGTTCATAGAAAATAATTTTGAGAACTCGATCAAAACAAGTACCTTGATTGTAAAAAAAATGCTTGCCACTCTCCAAAGATATATTTGTTACAAATTCATTTTTGTTCTCATTAAGACTGTTTAATAGGAGGATACTGTCAAGGTCACTGTTAACGAATAAAGAGTTTTCCCAGAATTAACGATTTCGTGAGTCTGGATTGATTCTGCGCCTCATGCGACCGCTCCCATGTTAAAAGTGTATTTATTCATTATAAAAATATCGATGCCAGTTCTAAAAAATTGTGCAAAACATTTTTCATTATGCATTATATGTTTCAGAATACTCATAAATATACATCTTGGCGAAATAATCCTTCAAAGTGCTCAATGTGCTTATCCATATATCATAAAACTCATTCACATGGTAAAAAAGCAACAGAAAAGTATTATATTTAAAACATTCCTAAAAGAAATAGAGACGGAGTGAAACTTACCAGTAAGTTTGAAGGTCAAATATATGATAATCAAAAGTAGTATTTTAGGGGTTTAAAAGAAACGCAATAAAAATCACTCATCTTGGGATTACATTAAATCAAACAAAATGTCTTTTGGTTATAGGATCAAAGATAGCTTATGAGCGTTTGAAGTGAAATCTTTTATTTTTGATGATCACCAGATGATAAAAAATAAATTATATCAGTGTAAATGTGTTTTTTATTTTGTCAGAAAGCATTTTATTTTACTTCTTTCCAAAAATTATTTTTAAACCTTTTATTATCAATATGCTCACACCCCCTCCTAGGGTTATCACACCACCCAGGGGGGCGTGCCCCACAGTTTTTAGAAACACTGGTTCAGACCTCTCTGCAGAGGCTTAACTAGAATTTTTTAAATATATAACTTAGAGGTGGGTTTATCCATATTTTTACGAAAACAGAGGGAGCAGTTTTAAGAAAAACGACGATCCCCACTTCAATTGGTGATAACAAACTAGTCCAGGCTCTCAGGAGAAGTGTTTATATAAGCGAAATATTATTATTTTAGAAGCAATTTTTATAAAAGGAGAGCATTTTGAAAAAAAAATTATTCTAAGTTAATTTTTTGCCAAAATATTGTAATTAAATAATTTTTTTGTCAGAATACCCTTAAAAGAATTCTATACATGTATTCTAATCTAAGTGACACTAAATTTCATGAAAATTATCCATTTATGCGCTTTTTAAAATCACGGTTCCGAACGTAGTCGGATACCTTAAGATAATACGAATTTCAAACAGACATTTCGCTCCCGATTTCCAAAAAGTGTTGAAAAATGTCATAACGTACATTTATCTTATGAAACTGATTCTAGAATTAAACATGCTAGCAGCTATAGATGTGAAATCAGCATAATATATAAGTTGAATAAAACTGCCACAGTTCAGTTTAAAATATTTTTAAACTTTTATACATGGTACAAATTATACCTTTTCTGAGATGCAAAGCTAGCTAATGAATGTAAATTTTTAAAAAGTTATGACCTTCCGTTATCCTCGGATTGCTTAATGTGGCCGTCGAACCACGAAAAAAACTGCCCACCTTGCAATGGAGTGTAACGAAAAATCAGACTCTATCCACTGCTCTGACGAAAGATTATTGGGAATTATAAGTTTTGCAAACCTATAGAATAATACTTTAAAAATTCTGAATAAGTATGGCCCAACTGGGTAAGAAATTGAATAACCACTTAGCCACTCCTCCTTTCCACGCTCGTTCCACCAATCAGGTAGATTCCTATCCGCACCTCACTGCCACTTTCGTCAGGCAACAAAAAACACTTTGAAAGGGGATGGAGACTCGCTTCACTATCCAATTCCCCAGTGACGTCAAGCGTATGTAAGAAATTGATATCTAGTTCAATATGCATTTCATTTTCTTAATGCAAAAATGTTTAGATTGAAGGAAACACGTTAATTAACATTAAATGTGAAGAAATCTCTTACCGAAAAGCTTTAGCCGTTTAGTTTTTTTCCAATGATGCAGTTCATTCATTCGGATTTCGGATTGCATTAATTTTCTAAAACTATTTTATTAAATTGAATAGATACGATTTGGTTGTCGGTAATACCTTCATCTTCTCTTGTTCTCATATCTATCAATAAGGCATTTTATCAAAACTTGAACAAAATCATTTTTTCTCCCAGAATTAAGGATAAAATAAGATGGATATCATAATCTCTTTGTTAGAACATGTTCTCTTAGAACATGTTATAGAACATGTTCCCTTAGAACATGATATAGAACATTTGTCAGAACATGTTATAATTAGATCCCTAATTATAAACCAGAGACAATGACACTCTTATCTGAATATGTATTAATATACGGGTATGTCCTCTAAAGTATGTATGATAAAATATTATGCAGATATTGATGCGTTTCCGAAACATTCCAAAAATTATCCACATATTCTCAGAATTATGGTGAGACATGTTACATACATAAAGGAAAAAATCAAATAAAGGTAATTGACTAAATAGAAAAAATCTACTGAATAATTTGTCCTTGATTTGAATACAATGAATTCTAAAAGCAAATGTTCATGCAGTTCCCTTAATTCTAAAACGCACCCCAAATTCTCAAGATAATTTTGTGAAAGCGTATTGTTACTGATTCTAACTTATCCCCCCTGTTCTCAACATGTTTTTTTAAAAAAAAATTAGAAAAAATAAACTTGTAAGAGATACATCAATAACTGTTGCTCAAGGAGGAATAATACGAAGTAATGAGAAATAGAAAACTAATGAGAGAAATAATCAGAAGTTAATAACTCTTGTATTTTGCCGGTATTAAAAGCTTTCAAATACATACATCAATCTATAATTTCCCTAGCCATCAGTATCATGTTTTGAAGATGATTCGTCATTCCATTGTCACGCCTGACTTCGAAATTGCTGTCGGCGGCTTCTCCATATTCCAAAACGAAGTCGTCTTCTGAGCCATACAATGCGTTTGTTATGCAATATTTTTTATTTAAAGAATGTATTATAGAAGACTGCAAAAGAATTGTTAAAGTTTCTTGAACATTTATAAGGAAAAATTATATTACTTTGTATATGAAATGATGTATATTATTTCATCTGTGTCAAACTTTCAGTTCTCGCTGCTGTTTCCATTTTTCCCTTGTTCAATACAAAATTTCTTCTCTTTTCATACTTGCGGACACAGTGAAATCGTTTTTATAAGACTACCGATATCTTTTATGTTTAAGTGACTAAAAGAAGTACACACACATAAAGTGTACACACATAAAAATTCCCTACATACGAGCAGACACCGATGTTTAGGATAGACTAAACATTAAAGATAAAATGGGGAATGGGATAAGAACCACTACTAAAGGTGGCAAGAATAAACGGTTACATTTTTCTTTTTGAAAGGGGTGAAAACTCAATTTTCCTCATCCAACAAATCTTTTGCCTTCAATTCTCAGCCGCTCCCTATTTTCAGTAGCATTAACACTGGAAAAATAATGTGGCTTAGATTCGAGTAAATGTGGTATTTGCCAAATAGTATAATTCACTATTGCGTAAGTAAAGCCGTTTATTTTTTTATGTAGAAAGCTTGGAAATTTTTAATATTAGATGGTTATTTGAAGATATAGCAGAAATGTTTTTCACTATCTATATTAGACCATGGCAGTGTCTCGAAGTTTAGTTTAGAGTTTGGAAGATAATTGTCTTTTTATTCCCCTTACGTGATGTTGTGACAACATATATTTAATGCTGAAATTTAAATTTTTGAGGAAATTCGGAAGTTTTGTCCTTTCGGATTGAGAAATTTGTGTTATTCATTTCCTATTAAAAGCAAACATATGGTTTTTATTAGAAAGTAGCAAAGTAAAACTCCGATTTACATTTAAGTGATCTATTTTCGCATTTAATAGCCGATCAACCACATTTTAATATAAAAAAGGTAATTCATAAATAAAAAAAAACATTTTATAACTGATTTAACATTGTAAATGATTGGGTGAAACAGAAATAGGTAATAATTGCGTTTATTACAAGAATTAAAGATAATTCAAGGAATAATATATCAGTTGTTATATATATCTTTGGTTTTCGCAAGTATATAATCTTTAGAGCATTGGTTTTAATCAATTTGCAATTTGAGAAACTAATGTATAAATCTTAGCAATAATGTGAGCTTCTCTAAGGTATTTTATTTTATGAATATATATTTGGGTATGTTTGTGTAGGTGTTTTCAAGTGCATAATGATGATTTTAACATTAATAGGAAATCAATGCTTTCTGAAAAGGACAACACTTTTAAAAAATTCATGTTTACTATTAATCAATTTAGAAATATTTAGAAAATATAAAAACCTAAATATATATATATATATATATATATAGTTATATTATATATATATATATATTCAGTTTATTAAGAAAAAAAAAAATACTAGTCATCCTTAAAAATCAATAACTTTACGCTAATTAAACATATTAGCAAATTCAAAGGTGTGTGCATATTTTGTAAATATATATAAATCTTTCAAATACTTTTTATTCACTCTTAAAATTTCCTTAATTACTCACAAAGATACTATAGAAAACATTAATGCAAATAGTTTTAAATTCGTATGCTATTCTATAAATACTCAAGAATTTAATGACTGCACATACATTCCCTTCGATAAAAAGACTCCGAATTTAGTAATAATAAATATATTTTAGTAATAATAAATAAATTTAATATGTATATTAATATATGAAGATATCAACACACTTACCCTCTTGCATTCAAGTAAAAAAATTATACTGACGGATTTATGTAGCTTTTAATCCCCTTGTGTATAGTTACGATAGCTCACACAATGGTACAATTGTATTGAACAAAGAACGATAATCACCCAAAAGCGTGGGATGCGTGCATGGTGCCAATTGTTTTTTTCCAACTTATTTTGAAGTACATCGTATGTGACAAAAATAAATTTATAGCAGTATTCAGTGCTTAGAAGAAATTCAATTGTTGTAAGAACAATACGTTGTTTTTTAGATTAAAAATCCAATTGTTGCTATTTAACTGTAACAAAGTAATAAATAACCGAACGTTTGAAAAAAAATAAATCGTTAAAAATGAATGATTATTGTTTGGATGATATCGTTGAAAATTAAACTTTTACATAGTTTGTATGAAACAACGGTCGCTGCAAACTTGTAGCTATGACATGCAAAAAGCAATCCACCATTATGATTCAAGATGCCACACGATATGTAATAATTTTTTTTGGCTATGATTGAAAAAACATATTTTTGCGTATAATACTTAAACAATTCAAAAGGCTTCAGAAATATTTTACTCTATCACTTTTTTCTCGCAATGAACTTTGCGTGGAAGCTCAAATCTACCAAAACAAAATAATCATTTAACTCTTTTTAAACAGATTATTAAATGAAAGATGTGGAAGTTTTGTAATTATATATAAATATTTGAAATAGTTTTAATCCATTATATTAAAAAATTGTTGTGGCCTTATAGAAGTTACACAAAACATACTGGAAATAAATTTAACTTCATATATTTTTCTATAACTATTCAAAATTTTGATGACTGCAAATACTTTCTTTCAGAATTAAAAAAAAATACCTATTTACTCATAGTTTCAAAAACGTAATATTAAAATCAAGATTTTTTTATATTGATGAAAAAAAAGTAAAATAGTATGATGATACCACAAATACTTACCCTCTCATGTTTTAGATATAAAGGATTTCATTTTGGACTAAAGTTGATTTTAATCACCTTACATATTACGATAGCTCACACCATGGTACAATTGCATTCATTAAAAACGAATATTACCACAAAGCGGATGATGTTTGCGCATGGTGCTGATTGTTTTTTTTTCTCAATTTATTTTGAAGTACATCATATCTGAGAATCAAATCAAAAGAGGAATCTATTGCAGAGTTTAGTGTTTAGAGCAAGTTAAATTGATGTAAGAACTATACATTGTTTTTAATTTAAAACTTGCAATTCAAGTTACATAGCAGCTAACACCAGAAAGTTTGAATAAAATAAATGATTTAAAATTAATGTTTTTATTGTTGAAAGGAAAAAAAATGTTTTACAAAGTTTGTTTTTAAAAAAAGCCGTGCAATCTTGTAGCTGGGGAGTTCCAAAACATCTACTAATATGATTCAGAATGCAATAATTTGGGAAATAGTTGAAACAAATCGATTCCTGCGAAAATGCAAACACTTAGAAAAAGAAAAATTCAGATATTTATTGTATACTAATTCTGCACCTAATTTTAAAAAAATTATTAATAAAAATATAAAAAATGTATACTACTACTACTACTACTTCAACATAAATACAAATAATTAAATTTTACAAAAATTATGCATTTTTAAACACATCTGTCAAAATAAGAAATAAAAAATACATAAAATATAAGTATTCGTCGTAATATAATTAAATAAAAAAATGTATTTTTTAATGTGAGCCTTTTCTTTGCACTGTTTTACTGCATATCGCAATATCAGGGATATAATGTATGACTTTCATACAAAAATTATATTGCATAAAAGTTTCTTAAGATCAGTATTAACTTATGCATGTGAAGCTTGGTCCTTGTCTCGAACAGATGAGAACATAATAGATATCTACGAAAAGAAGATTTTAACATATACTTTTGGAGGAATTAAGGAAAATTGAACGCCGCAAAGGCAATCCAATTTCGAGCTCTATCAACCATATAAGGACTCTGACACTATTAACTTCATCAAAAAATAACGAATTAAATGGGAGTGTCACTTTGACAGAAGACTGCACCACTAAACTATCTTCAACGCTCAACCAAATGTCACATCAAGAAAGGGCAGGCCAAATATTAGATGGTTTGATGACCTAGAAGAAAATCTAGTTTTGAGAAGTGTAAGATGGAGAGCACTAGCAAGAAGAAGGCTGGCCAGGAAAAAGATTCTTGAGAGAAGGCCAAGGCTCACCCTTGGATGTCGAGCCACTGAGAAGGAAGGATGACTTTCAGTTTGACATGATTCCGAACATTCTGTTGTTAAAAATAGCTTCAATGCTGATTCAAAATATTTTTCAAATAAATTTCAAAAGATTTGTTCCCATAGATACGTAGAGCCAAATGAGGAAAGCAGAGTACATGCAATCTTCTTAAAACAATAAAATCTCTCCCCAGCAATAACACCTAACACACACAATTTAAAATAGTTTTCGGCTTATGGTTACTTCGCAATTCAATACATGCTGTTTTGCATAGGCCGCAGGATATTAAGTCCGTTAAGAGTCATTTGAAATGAAAGATGGAAGACGAATAGTCGTTTGCGTAGTATAATAAGAATAAAATAAAAACAATTGTCATATAGAAATAGCTATGTAAGCTTTTTTTATATTCTTCGAACTGTGTTGGATCGAAATTAATTATGGTTTATTGAATTTATAAGAGAATTCAAAAAACAAGCCCATTGTTGAATACGCAATTCATTCACTTTTTTACACTGATAATAGAATTAATATTATTTTTAGTTAAAGTATTATTATTGAAACATGTCCACATTTCAAATAATGCTTTGATCGCCTCTTAATTTGAACACACTTTCGAACAAAACGAAGTTTAATCAGCTCGATAATAGTATAAGAATGGAAGATATTGGAAAGAAAGCAGTATTCAATAAAGTATTGCAAAAGTAATATCTTTTGAATAATACATTATTACAATCATAGCTTCGTGGAATATGTTGCAAATATACAACTATTTAAATACTGTATAATGTAATAGGTTTGTGAAATGTATTTCTAAAATAACAGGCTAGTGAAACGTTTTCTGAAAGTAATGTGGTAGTGACATATATTCTAAAATTATATTTTCGAACATAGTTATGTAATAAATATGTATTCTAAATGTAATAGGATATTAGTAATCATTTTTAAACTATTTCGATGGAATGTATTGACAGTTTGACAATCTGGAGTATAATTTGCACCCATGCATGCGAATGAGGGGGGTATTTTACCAATCCAATGCCATACGATGATCCAGATATATGATGATCCATATATATGATGATGCAGATATTTTGATCAACATATGGCACCATATGCCATATGGTGATCAATATAGTTCATGAAAGGCTCGATGACCAAGAGGGTAACTTTCTTTTTAAAGGGTGTTTTTTTAGAGGTATAGAACTTTAAATTGCAATAAACAACGATGCATTTTTCGATTGACATGAATTTTTTTTATTCGAAAGATAATCTTGTGGCATTACATTTTAAATATGATTTCTGGCATATGACTGCCATGGCTGGCTCGGATGTAGTCCAATTTGGACGTCCAATTTTTGATGCTTTTTCCAACATTTTTGGCCGTATATCGGCAATAACACGGCGAATGTTGTCTTCCAAATGGTCAAACGTTTGTGGCTTATCCGCATAGACCAATGATATTACATAGCCCCACAGAAAATAGTCTAGCGGTGTTAAATCACAAGATCTTGGAGGCCAATTCACAGGTCCAAAACGTGAAATTAGGTGGTCACCAAACGTGTCTTTCAATAAATCGATTGTGGCACGAGCTGTGTGACATGTTTCGCCGTCTTGTTGGAACCACAGCTCCAGGACATCATGATTGTTTAATTCAGGAATGAAAAAGTTAGTAATCATGGCTCTATACCGATCACCATTGACTGTAACGTTGTGGCCTTCATCGTTTTTGAAGAAGGATTCCACCAGCCCATAAAGCGCAACAAACAGTCAGTTTTTCTGGATGTAATGGTGTTTCGACATACACTTGTGGATTAGCTTCACTCCAAATGCGGCAGTTTTGTTTGTTGATGTAGCCATTCAACCAGAAGTGCGCTTCATCGCTAAACAAAATTCGCTTATGAAAATTGGGAACAACGGCAATCTCGTTTTGGGGCCATTCGACGAATCTACGCCTTGCTTGATGATCGTTTGGCTTCAATTCTTGCACGAGTTGGATTTTGTAAGCACCCAAACCAAGATTCTTCCGCAAAATCTTCCATAAAGTGGATGGACACAGATCCAATTCCTGTGCTCGATCGCAGATGGACTCATTCGGGTCTTCCTCAATGCTACGCTCTACAGTAGCAATAGCTTCTTTTGTACGCTCCGTGCGGCGTCTCTGGGGATGCGAGTTATCAATTAGAGTAAACGTGGTGCGAAAACGTTCCATGGTTAATCGAATTAACTGCTCTGATGGACGATTTTGTCGTCGATAAAATGGACGTAGTGCGCGATACGTTTTCCGCAAATAACCATTATTTTCGAAATAAAATTGCACAATTTGAAAGCGTTGTTCATGCGTGAGTCTATTCATGATGAATTGCCAAACAAAACTGAGAATAAATCACTTGACAGCTGTTAAATCGGTCGCCATCTTGGAAAGTAATGCGAACTTAAACTTCTATACCTGGAAAAAAACACTCTTTACTACCATGTCCACCAAATTCCCCAGATCCAAAACTTTTCGAAATTCTGTGAGAAGATCTAAACAGTAAAGCTCTCAATATCGGAAACTTCACGGATCACGTGAGATGTTTTACTGTCCCTTCAATGATCAAATAATTCCAAAAAAATCTTCCACGCACACATTGTGTCCATACCCTGTCATCTGATAATAATTTTAAGTGCAAAACGAGACTGTTCTGGAAATTAATTAATAGTATTTTGATTCGATTGTGAATGTGAAGGTAAGTATAAATCCTTGTTCGAAAAAGAGAAGGGAGAAAATATTCATCTTTAGTTTACAAAACATTTATTCGATTCATTTCTGTCGTATGAATGGTTTTAAGAAACAAGTTTCTTTCTAATGACAAAGAAATGCTATAAAAAGAAATTTATTTAAACTTCATCTTTCTAATTATGATTTTAAGTATTACTGTATTTTTTTCACATAAAATGTGAAGTGGGAATACTCTAAATTGACTGGTACGTTCATTTATTATTTATGACATTAAAGTAGCTTTCACGAATTAGCATTAGTATTATGCATATAAGACTCGAGACAAATATTTATCTTTTGAGTAGCCATCATTAAAAAAATAAAAGATGTTAAAAGTGTTTACTTATACTTAATGGAAAATGCTTTAATGTACGTATAATTATTTTTACATACAAAAATAATGATAATTAAAAGGATAGTTTACCAAACATAAACACTTTTTTAATTATAAAAACATTTATGTTTATAATCATGTGTTGAAATATTTATTTAACGAATTCATTTAATTGTTAAAGATTTTTTTAGAAATAAAACTTCTGCGGATTGAAATGTTATTCATGGCAAATATAAAAGTATAAAACAATATAATATTCGTAACTTTATGGTCTTACGACCAAACGATTTTTTAATTCACTGAAATAAATTAATTTTTTTTTTGTAAATTTTAAATTGACGTGCATTCAAACTTTTCTATTCCAAACTTAAAATTTTGTCAACTATTTTGCTCATAAGGAACTTATATTATGAAAAAAACACTAGAAGTATATTATCAAGTATATAAGCAAACCTTAATAGCATCTAATACTACGTTAAAGACTTTTATTTATTTCTTTATAAAAATTATAATGATTTTCAGTATTCAAACTTTATTTGAGAAGTTCTAAGAATCTGACTCTATATAGTACTGTAAAATTATATTTCACCCCAATTATATTTCGATACCAATTTTATATTTCAAGAGGATTTTTATGATAAGAAATGAAATATTAAGAGCTATTATTTTTTAAAAAACTTTTCAGTATTGAAAGGAAATTCTTTTTTCATAAATATTATGGTTCTATGTTAATCGGAGCAATATGAAACATGAGGTATAAGAATTTTTTTTTACTTTAAGGCTACACGGTACCCTTTTTCAAAAAAAAAAAAAAAATTGAGACAGTTACAGTAAAAATAATTGATGTTTTATATTTAGATTATATTATTAAGCTGATTCTGAAAGCAAAAAGTCAGTTTGACCAGCCATTATTTTACAATTTTAAAAAAATTAGGAATTTTTGAAGTTTTTTCAAACTTTTATAAAATACTCAATTTTTAAAATTTTTTAGTAATTTGGAGTTATTTATAATTCTACGAATATTACAATTAATATTTAGTATGGATTTGAAAATCTATTCCCTTGTTGATTTTTAATAATTATTTTTCTAGAAAAACCTGAAAAAAACACGAAAAGTTTTAAAATATCAACTTTAGCATTTTTAGAAAAATAACTAGAGTTCTCAGCCCTAAATTCGTACTACCTTTTATAGAAAATACATTTGGGAGTATATAGAAAAAATTCAAGGCTCTATCTTGAACAGGAAAAAAGCCTTAGGGATTAGAAAACACTTATACCTTTAAAATTAAAAGTCTGAGAAAAACGCATTTAAAGTTTGTAAAGTCATAAAACAAAAACTTATAATGCCCATAAAACTCTAATTTTTTAATATATCATTTCCCAATGTATGTTCTACATTAAAACACTATTTTTATTAAATATGACTGAAAATTATATTTTTAATTCAAAATTTATTTTTTTATAATATTGATAGCATTTGTTAAGATGTCAGTTTATTCAGCTTTATATTAACCTAATATTTCACAAAAGTTTTAAAACACGAAGTATTTATGTACAAAATAATAATGATACTAACTTAAGCTAAAAATAGTCAGGTTTGCCCATAAAATTTAATTTTTTTCAGTTTTAAATTGAGGCAGTTTAGCAAGTTTTAGCTCTTGTCGTACGACTTTAAAATACTAAAATATAGTACTTTAATATGTTTAGTATAATGTAGTTTGGTACATCAAGGAAATATTCAGTTATATCTGCAGCATTTGAATTCAAAATACTTGTATTCGGAAGTCTAAATGCAGAATCAGTTGAGGACTGATTTTTAGATACATCATTTTCAGTAGTATTCCATCTCTTCGAAATATTGTTTCTCACAGAAACCCAGAACGCATTTGCCATGCCCTTTTTTACAGGAAAAAAATAATAATAACGCTTTTAAGTTATATAAACTATTTTTAAAGCAAAAATTGGCCATGAAATTAATCTTCATTAATTAATTATGAGAACTCAAAAAACTCAAAACATAATCAAGAAAAAATGATTTTAGTAATGAAAATTGGAATTAATAACTATTTCAAATTAAAAGCTTAAATATACTTTTAATTAATTCAACTTAAGTGCGAAAAAATGCTTTAAATGGAAACCGAAACCAAAACCATAGCTCATAAAACTTCAAATATCTTAAAAACTAATTTGCTAACAGATCTGAAATTTTGTGGCAAGCATCTCAATGACATGGGCCACCAAGACATGCAAAAAAATCGGTAAAAATGAAACATTTTGGGTACCGTGTAGCCTTAAGATATTTGAAACCGAATGTGAAGGAATTAAAAATGAATTTATTTTTTTCTTCGTCACTAAATGACTTCATAATTACCTTTTGATTTTTTAAATTGATTTTAAGAATAAATTAGTTTATGAATTTTTGAGATCTTTGAAATATAAATGTTAAAAATCCCTACGTTTATAAAATATTTATAATATTTCTAATTTTATTTCAAAATTTTAAAATACTGGAAAGTCAATATACATAAATTTTGTTTAATTTCTCATTTTTGAATAAGTAAATCAATGGAAATTCTTAAATAAATGAAATTTTAGAAAAAATAAACAGAATAGGAAATTCCTTGTATTATTTTCTTTATTACAAAGTTTGGAGTAACTTAGGAATATTTACTAACTTCTTAAAATTAATCATAAAGATACATTTAAAACTAATTAGTTTAATTTTAAATGAATTTATCCAAGGTTTAGAATGTATATGATTCAATTTAAAATGATAACAGTATTCAGGGTAGCAGATGCGTTTAAAAAATTAATAGATATATCTAATTATTATCATAGGTAATAATACTGGGCAACCCCACGGTAGCATGATGGGAAAACCATACGTTAGGTAGGTAGTAAAATTAGAATAGAAATATGTGTGAGTTAGTGTTTTCAATTCTTTAAAATTCATAATACAGAGTGTTTAATGGAATTTATAAATTTAAATGGATTTTTCTTCCATCAAAAGAGGTGAAAGTTGGACATCAATTCAGAAATTATTTTCGTCCAATGATTAGTGTTCAAAATTGGGATATTCGCTAGTCTTAATTATTAGCGTTGATAGGTTTACTATGGTTAAAATGAACAAAAGTAAAATTTAACAATGAACCATTACGTAATTTTTCGTGAATACAAATATAAAATGACTTTAATTAATAAATTGTGCAAATGATAGAAGTAACTTTCTTTAGGAATGAGGAAAAGAAGTTTTAGTTGGCCGAATTGAAATGCATAAATATATATAATTTATAATAATTATAAATTATGAATATTCTTTAATACTAATGTGATTACTGCGAAATAAGTTTATTATTAAATATAACTTAAAAATCCATTTTTTAAATGTAAATATATAAAAACAAACAATTATGGTTTAAAAACTTATTACACACTTAGAACTTATTTATTTGCTCCTATATTCAAGAAAAAAGAAAATTTAACTTGTAACTTGTATTTATCAGATAGATTTTCATTTTTTTCAACTACAATGTTTTATTTTCATTTTCTGTGTATATCCTCACAGTCATATTTTGCACGTGCAAAGTACATTCAAAAATCAGTAGAACTCATAGACTTGTAACAAATAAAACAAGCCATAAAAGAGTTTTTTAAAGCACTGAGAATGAATATTTCTACTATATTGCCGTAAAATCTATCGTAGATTCTTTAGAATCTCTTGGTAAACCATCGCCAAATGTTCCTATTGTATAATTAACTCAATACAATACTGGAATCACCTTTAATAATATACAGTTTGTAAAACTCAAACTTAGAATTAAATTGTACCGAAGAAAATAATGGGAAAGAGATAATAGAAAATGAAGCACCATACAACAAATTGGATAAATGACTTTCGATGATCACTTTCCGAACCCGTTCATCCCGAATTAGTATACAACCTTAGCTTCAAATAATGGACCCTTTTGAAAATATTGCAAATATTGCTTGGTTTGTGTAAACATAAACTTAGTATTCAAGTTAGATGCAAAAGTAAACACTAGAGCCTTTCTGAGTGAATTTGGTTCTAAGTTCCTTGTAATAGTAATTTTAAGGCATTGAATATAGAATTCCACAGAGAACTGTAGCAGATATCTAAGAATTAATCCCGAGGAAAGAAAATACTTGGAAAATATTAAAGATGAAACGAATAACTTTTATGAAAGATATTTGTGTTTAAATGGGTTGAAATATTATTGTGTTGTTCCATTTATGTTATAGTCGTAATTAATATAATAAGTAAGACTATACGGTACACCTTTTCAAACTTGCTTTGGAAACACAGTAAAAGAAAAAACAATTTATGTTTTACTTTTAGATTATATTATTAAGCTGCTTCTGTGAGTAAAAAGTCAGTTTGACCAGCCATTATTTCAAAATTTCAAAAATTAAGAATTTTTGAATTTTTCTCAAATTTTAATAAAATTCAAAATTTTTGAAATGTTTTAGTCATTTTAATTTTTTCACGTTTCTTAGGTTTTTACAAACAAAAGTTTGTATGGATTTGAAAATCTGTTCTCCTGTTGATTTTTAATAATTATTTTTCTAGCTAAACCTGGAAAAAACACGAAAATTTTTGAAACATTAACTTTAGCATTTTTTAAAACAATAAGTAGAAATCTCAGACCTAAATCCATGCTATCTTTTATAGAACATAAGTATGGGAGTAAATATAAAAAAAATTCAAAACTTTATCTTGAAAAGAATAAAAAAACATTTGGAATTAGAAAAAACACTTATATCTTCAAAATTAAGAGTCTGAGAAAAAGGCATTTAAAACTTGTAAGAGCATAAAGCGAAAACTATAAAGCCCGTATAACTCTAATGAATATTCTACTTTAAAATATATTACTTTAATTAAATACGACACTGAAAGCGTTTTTTTTCAATTCAAAAACTATTTTTGTATAATTGAGATAACTATTGCTATGGCGAACGGTTTTTCAGCTTAATCATAATTTATATTTTAGAAAAGTTTTGCAAGACAAAACCTGTATGTGCACGTGATAATAACGATACTAATTTAAGCTAAAAATTGCCAGGGTTGTACATATATATCTTTTTTTTTGAATTTTAAGTTGGACTTGATTAACAAGTTTGACTTTTTTTTGCGGAACTAAAATACTAAAATATCTACCACAATATGCTTACTATAACGTAATTTGGTACACAATGCAAATATTTGACTTTATTTGTAATACCTGAATTCAGAATACATATATTCGGAAGTCTAATCGAAGTATAAGCTGGGAGCTTATTTCCAGACACAGCATTTTCAATAGTATTCCGTCTCTTTGAACAATTGTTCCTCATTGAAACCATAAGACGTTTTGACCATGATATTTTCTCAACAGGAAAATTTAATAATAAAGCTTCTAAGTTACTTACACTATTTTTTAAACAAAAATTTACCTTGAAATCAATTTTAATTAATCAAGAATTAGAGCCCAAAAACTCAAAACATAATCAAGCAGAAAGTAGAGAGAGATTATTTCAGTAATAAAAATCGAAATTAATAATCATTTCACACTAGAAGAGTTGATTATGCTCAAAAATACTTTTTAGTTAGTTCAATTTAAGAGTGGAAAACTGTTTTAGAAAGAAATTGAAATAAAAACTGAGTTTGAAAACTTCAAATTTCTCAAAAACTAATTTATTATCTTATCTGAAATTTCGTGGCAAGCTTTCTAATGATATGGACCACAAAAAGACGAAAAACCATTTCCAGTCTTTCTGAAATTCGCAGGGTACTGCGTATTCTTAAAACCAACAAATTTGAAAATGAAACTGCAGTTTTATATTCTGTGTATTAAAAAGAAATTAGTCTTGTGAATTTTCAATTTTCATATGAATACAAATTTTGTTTGGACTCAAAATTTACTCAAACTATATTTCATAACTATATAATATAATTTTGTAAATTTATTTCGTCTCTCGCTCCTAATGAATTTATTAGAAAACAAATATAATTGAAAATTTTATTAACATAATTTCCAAAAAAATAATAATAAAAAGTATTTAATTTTTTTTTTTTTCAAAAATTGAAATTTAGTTCTGGTAACCTAGTTTGAGTTGGGTTCTGCCTCTGGTTCTATTGTAATTTGTTCAGAAATTTTCCTCTAAGCTTATTTTTAATTTTGGATACTTATTTTTTTTAGTTTAGTTTAATCTTTTTTTTTTTAGCTTAAAGGGCTATTTGACACATGCTATTTACAGGTGTGTATTATGAAATGCTTAGTGGTGATTTTTAATTTGTAAAGTTGGTTTGGTTTATTTGTTTCACACACAAGATCATTGTTCCCAAAATAGGTAGTTCTTAATACTTATTATCGTAGTTTCAAATGGAAAGATATTTAAAATTACTTATGAATATATTTTTATAATCCATTGCGTTATATTTGTATTTTTACTTTTGAGTTATATAATTAGTATTTCGATTACTTTTATTTATTCGATTCTCTGTGTGTATAATTCTTCTTTTAGGAATGCTCATTTTTAATGTATTTTAAAGCGCATAATTGTGTAAAATTATTTTTTCATTATTATTACAATTCCTTAAAAATTACTCAGAGTTCAGGTATTTAAAGAAATTTTTTCAGGGCTTTATATGTTATGTGTGTGCTGTCATTTTTTAAAGTTCAGTTCGTATTAAAAAGTGTTACGCTATCTAGCTGAATTGCTGAGTTTGATATTTTAATATTTTAACTCTTGGTGAGAAACAGGTTCTAAAACTAGAACAAAATGAGAAAAAAATATAAAGTAATTTGTGTGTATGTAGGTTCACTTGTGTTTGATTGATTATTAACGTCGCACTGTTTAGCTACATGAGGACTTTTGGCAACGGACCACGTAATGTTGAGCCATGGTCAAGAAACATGGACGATACCTGAGCTGGCACCCCGCTCCTAACTACCATATCACACCAACAAGAGGATGTTTCTGCTCTCCACAGATTTAACGGGGATCGCTGCCCTACACGGTGGGTCTTCAATTGTACTGGGCTCGAACTCGTGACAAGGCAAGCCGCGGTCCGATACCTATACCACTCGGCTACCGCGGCCGCTGTGTTAGTTATGTGTCAACTGCATGTTTATCGTGAACTTGGGGTGGAGTGTGTGAAGATTAAAGTCGCACTGTTCAGCTGCACGAGGGCTTTTGGTGAACTTGGGTTGGAGAAGGTACACCATAAAATACCGTACATTTTTTTGCATATGTCCTCTCCGCAAGAAAAATTGCTATAACCTAATAATTTTTCAAAGTAGAACTAAATCATAGTATATATGGTTCAATTAAATTAAGTGAAGTAGTTAATTTGAAAAATGTCTTTACCAATACCGATTTTTTTCTGTTGAATGGATTTTTAATCATATAAAATAAGTCTCAAATTTGAAACCTCGGAAATCTGTACTTTAATTTTTTTAGAATATGGACAGTTTAAATGTAATGTTCATCAATAGAAAATTGGCTTAGTCTTACGAAACGATATGGAATTTTTGGAAACGTATAATGTACAATCTGTTTTATTCTTGAATTAACAGCATTAGATAAAAAATATCTCTTCTGTGATTTTTATAAAAATATTTAATAAAATCAATAATTTTTTTTAAATAAGACCAAGTACGAGAATAAATATTGTGAAAATAATACAACTTTATAAAATGTTAATTGTCTTGCAGTTTAATCGTTTGTCCAAAGTTAATCGAAATAGTAGAAGTTTTAGAATAAAAATAAGTAAGAACAAAGTTGTTAATATTTTATAACCATAAGAAAACCCAAATATTTGGCAGGTTGATTGTTTATTTAATTTTCTCTTTATATGTTTTTTATATATATAATGTGTTTCCTATTTTATTTTATTTATTTATTTATTTTTTCTTGCTCATTAAATACTGGAATTAAATGTTGGATGCGAATCAAATTTCTAATATAAAGTGTTTAGATTAACACTTACTGAATCACGAAAATACTGAATTTCTTTTTGAATTATTTAGGATTAATAGAAATTAGTTCCCTTTGAACTATTAACAGATATATATGAATGTCTTCTACCTAAATAACAATTTTAAAAGAAATCAGATATTTATATATATATATTTTCTTTTTAATGACTTTACGATGCAGAAAACATATTTTTGCCTCTTTATTTAAATAATATTAAAAATATAAAAGAAATAAGAGTTGCAACACTACCTTCCGTCACTTAAATTCAACATTACTTTTATTTAACACCAACAGATATTTCTCTGAAATTTAAGTGACATTCCATCATTTCCTTGACACACATGCCACAAATAAAGTGTTCGAACGGGAACTCTCTAACCTTTTGATAGGAATCGAAAACATTAACGCCTCTTCTAGAGTGCCTTCTGTATAAAGGCAAGCACCCCTTCAGTATGACACAGAGCCACATTTCAACCTCTCCAGATGAGATGGCGATGAAGATAAAAATGATTGCGATCTCTAACTGCCACTCGCTTTACTCCTGTGAGCAGTTTGGGTAATATATAGTATATACGTAGTTAGTCCGCACCTTCATTTCAGTATTATTGCATTTCCAGAGGAAAGATTCGAAGTGGATGGTTCTGTACTGTTATTCAAATGGTATTCTTATGACTCACGATTATTATAAAAAATGACGAAATATTTAAATAAAGTAATAATTTTCGGTCAAGTCTACACCCCTTTTCTTCGGTAACTTTAATTCAATTCAGTATATATATTTTGCCTTTAAAAGGAATTTGATGTTCTGTAATATTTATTTTCTTAATTTTGTTATTTTGTTTCATACAGTTTTAAATCTATTGGTAATGAATGCTTCGATATATATGTATTTATCTATTTCAAATGAATTAAAGGAAAATATATTAGCATCAGTTCTTAATTGCGTGTCTTTTATATCAGGACTTGGATTCACGAATTTAAAGAAACAAATGCAACTACTTGTGACCATTTCTGATTTCAGAAGGAATAATATAAAATTCTTTTATATGTCTTTGTTTTGGGTAGTTCAATCCTCAATAACTTACCTTTCAATTTCAGGTAATTTAATAAATGCATTTAGGGAAAATTTAAATAATTATTCTCACTTAATAAAAAAATTAATACATTTAGATTTAAAAATTAAGAAAAACACTTGCTAATATTGGATGTAGATGTGTATTTTCTGAAACCAGCTTCATTGTAAATCGTTTATAGCAGGAACATCTATAAAATTGCAATTATTCCATCCATTGTACGAGGTCAGACCTTACTAAAGGTATATCACAAGCAATATATACACAATCACACAATATATGCACAAGCCTGGAGATATTCTCATGAATAAACTTGATGATTCTTGTAAGGGAGGAATCTGATAATTCTTTTTTTTAAATTTAACTCAATTCACCATTTGTGAATCAAAAAAAACATATCAATTTGTATTCGGAGTATGAGTTAAATGAAGTTATCAATTTTTTATAGTGATTAGGTCTCCAGAAATTGAATGTAGTCCATACAAAGTTAATATAAAAAAATATTTTGTTAAGAAATTAACCTCTCAGGATGGCGCAAAACCTCAAAAATCAAATCAAGTTAATCTGTTTTGAACACAACAGAATTGGGAGTTCCTGAAGGGCCATATTTTACCTCCTCATATTTTGATTTATGAAACCTTCAGAAATGTTTTGGCCTGAAAATACTTTACAGATGAGAAAGATCTTCTGCAGTAACATGAAGGAATATTCTAAAAAGTATAACACATGAATAAATATTTCATTGTTTACGGAGATTATGTCCACAGATAAACAAAAGTTTACCTGTTTTTGTAGAATGTGTTAAACATTCTTCTTATATATATATATATATATATATAGAATATATATAAGAATGATATAAATCTGCCACGATTCAAACCATTCACATGATTTAAATCTGCATTAGGGTCCAGAATCTGGCAATAGCTTATTTATTGCACTCGGATTTAGCGTGGGCTCTACATTTTTAAGTGCAATTTTTAAGTAAGTTACTTCTATCTTGTAATGGATTTAGATATTCCTATCCATATTACTTTCAATAGGTTTTTGATCAGTATTATTTACATAAAGGGGGAAGGTTGGCTGGCCAAAAATCATGTTCAACCCCAATTTATATAAATTTATTTTATATATTAGCTATCCTAAGTCAGCAATAATACTGCATCATCCATTTTATAATTTTTACTCTCGCTTGCTCACGTGTCCTTTATTATGTGATTTTCTACTGTCTATTATATACACTGGTGTGCAAAAATTAAGGACGAGACGGTTTTTCAATATAACTTTGTACAAAAGCTTTCCAAATCAACACATTTAATACTGTAAGATCCCCAATATGTATGGACATGTGTAATATGTAAGCAACACTTACTGAAAGAGAAATCAGAGGGATAAAAAGAAGCTTGATTGAAAAGTAGCATGGAGCGCAATGCGACTGAAGGCCGAAACATCCCTGTGATGGGTGTCCAGCAAGAAACATCCGGTCTTTAGTAAGGGATATGATCCCCCTGACTGCAAGACAGGTTTAACAGCGTCTGCCCATGCTGAGAATGAGGGTGTCAATGAGTTGTTGAGGCATTGCTGCCCATTCGTCTTGCAGCGCCAATCGAAGCTCCCGAATCGTTACTGGTGGTAAGGTACGAGCTGCCAAGTGTCTGCCTAGAAAATCCCATACATGCTCGATGGGATTGAGATCCGGAGATCGTGCCGGCCAATCCATACTTTCAATATCCTCACTCTCTAAGAGCTGTTCGGCAGCTACTGTGCGATGACATGGTGCATTGTCGTCCATGAAAGGGAACTGCAGACCCATAGCGCCCCTTGGACGACCACTCACTGAACCCCGGATAGCGCCTCTAAAAAGACGCACATATGGAAGAAGAATCTCGTTACAATAACGGGTCCCGTTGACTGAACCTGCGTCGAAGATGTGAAGGTCTGTACGACTACCAAGCATGATGCCTCCCAAACGAGAACACCGCGACCTCCATACCTGTCCCTTTCAATGATGTTCGAGGGATGATTGCGGCTTCCCCGCTCTCCCTAGATGAGTATGCGATGAGAATCGCTATTTAAACTGAATCTGCTCTCATCTGTTAAGAGTACTCGTCCCCATTCATTGTCTCTCCAATTCCGGTGTTACCAGGACCACAGAGAACGCCTTCTCCGATGGGCAGGCGGTAAAGGTACACACTGTACAGGGCGTCGTGCAAACAGACCACCACCGTGCAGTCTTCTGGCCACGGTAAAACGCGATATCGGTCATCCAGTCGCCTGTGTCGTGTGCCTAGCGATTTCTCCCGCTGTCTGCCGCCTGTTTCTTCTGGCCTGTAAGACAATGTACCGGTCAGCTGCGGGTGTGGTGCCTCGTGGACGACCACTACTGAACCCCCGGATAGCTGTTCCTGTAGTTTGAAATTGTTTTTAAAATCGTGAAACGATGCTGTGAGCAATTCCGAACTCTGCAGCCACACTTGTCACACTGCGGCCTTCCTCCAACTTCCCAATGATTCGAACTCGGGTAAAAGCATTCAGATGTCGTCTAACAGATTGATTATTCGCCATTTCTCGCTGAGGCAGCAACTCGGTGTGATTTTAACTGCTATACGGCGTGCAATTTCTTTGTCAGAAATAGTGATCTTACACCGACAACATGCTTTGTACTACTCAGACACTCCCCCATTACGTCTACCTGCATATCTGCGCAAAACGAAACTGTGTTACCGTACATCACCTTATTTAATCTCCTGATTGGTCGTTCTGTCCGCTTTGCCTCTTCGTTCAACTGATATGCTAATTTTTCGACTTCGTCCTTAATTTTTGAACATCAGTGTATAGTCCAATATACACTGCTGGACAATTGCTAAGGACGGATAACACTATCATCCATAGCAACCACAAAATGAAAGGAAGCAAAATGTGGAAAATTAGAATAAGTGCGGGATATTAGTAAGAAGAAGTATGAGTATATGCAAATTTTTTCCACTTCTGTTCATCACGTGATAGCGTTCATAAGAGCTTTAAAGGTTTTGACGCGTGTGGACAGTTGTTGTTTCAAGTCAAAGTTTAAAATTAAAGATTTAATACACAAACTTAAAATTTTTGGCATGTCTTCCCGACATCACATAGATGATTTATGCGTGGACGAATTATTGGAAAGATCGAAGAAGGGCGAAAAATAACAGATGTTGCCAGGGGAGTTCGACATCGCTCACAGCGTTGTTTCACGGCTGCGGAAGTCATTTAAAACTACTGGAATGTGTAGTAGACGGTACGGGGGAGGTTGTGCTAGAAGTACGATGAATGCAGAAGACAGATATATCGTCCTATCAGCAAAAAGGAACAGGCACACCACAGCTCAGCAGGTGGCAAATCAGTTTCTTGCTGCCTCAGGAAAGCAGATCTCCCGAAAAACTATTGCCAGACGTTTGAGGGGAGGAGGACTATACGCACGCAGACCTGTTGTGTGTGTCCCATTGACCAGACAGCACCATACTGCCTATTTGCAATGGTGTCGTCAGCATCACAATTGCACTGAACAGGACTGGACATGTGTACTATTCTCAGATGAGAATAGCTTCAGTCTGTCATCGGATTGTAGACGCCAACTGATCTGGCGTGAGAGTGGTATTGCTTACCGTCCAGAAAATATCCAGGAAAAGGACCGATATCCGACATGCAGTGTCATGGTGTGGGCCGGCATCATGATCAATGGCCACACGCGCCTACATGTGGTTGCGAATGGGACTATGACGGGCCAACGATACGTTGATGAAGTTCTACTTCCTCATGTTCGTCTTTTCCGTGGTGCTGTCGGTGATAAATTTGTTTTTATGGACGACAACGCAACATGTCATCGAACACTCTCTGTTCAGGATTGTCTTGACAGCGAGGGTATTCAACGTCTCGTATGGCCAGCGCGTTTTCCAGATCTAACTCCCATTGAAAATGTGTGGGATGCTTTGGGGAGGCAAGTTGCTGATCGAAACTATTCTCCGACAAACAAGAACACCCTCATCCGTGCATTCACAGAGGAATGGGATAAATTGCCTCAACAGCTGCTGGATAATATTGTGCAAAATCTACAGTATGGTACGACGTGTGGAATGTTGCATTACACTCCACGGTGGACATATATCGTACTGATACCTTTCTTTAAGGTGCCTGCTGACTTTTAGATGCATTGTTCTATTTCTCTGTACGCAGATCAAATGAATATTTTTTTTCTTTCAGATGTTTCACAGCTTTTGTACTTTCCAGAACAATAAATATTCTATATTCTAATGTCTGAACAGTGTGGCAACTATATTTTATCCTACTAGGCCTCATGTCTCGCTTAATGTTATGCTACATAGCAATTTGTGATCCGTCCTTAGCAATTGTCCAGCAGTGTATGTATATATACATATATATATGTATACATATATATATATATATATATATATATATATATATATATATATATATATATATATATATATATATATGAAATAATGACGTTCATTTGTAATGATTAATTGAAAGAGCGTGTCAAGTGGAATATATTTTTTTTTAATAAAATCATTATTTACAAGTTGGTGTAGCATTCCCTTAAGCATTCCTTTGCGACAAGAAATCTGGTTTATTGAACATGTAGATACACACAAATATACATATCTTTAAAACAACTTAGACTACTTACAGCACAAAAATACACACCTTGGTTGCATGGTGACGAAGACCACGTGAAAGAGAAATTTTCCAGAGAGATTCGGTTACGGATATTCTCGTCAGGTGCACAGCTAATTGTTTCCCTGGACCGTTACAAATTAAAAACATGTTCAATATTAAATTTTAATAGGAATCATTACATATATATTAAAATCAAACTCAGCGGCTGTTTGAAATGTTGGTGGTATACGCCCGAGGACGACGACTGCAGGTGATGACCGATATATTATTCTGCAGGCGACAGAAGGCCGACAACAGTCAGCAAGTGCCATTGCTCAGCAACTCTGTACAGCAACGGGGCGGCAAGTGTCTCGTTGTTTACTGTGGTCAGACACCTTCACAAAGGGGGCCTGTTCCCCCGCCGGCCTGAACTTTGCTTCTCATTGAAAATTGGCCACCGACGCAACCGTTTACAGTGGTGCAGAGAGCACAAAAACTGGACAACTGATCAACGGAGTCGTGTCTCTTTACAGATGCGAGTTGGTTCAGTACTAGAAGCGATTCTCAACGCGTTTAGATTTGGAGATAGATCGGTACCCGGTTTTATCCCAGTAGCATCAAGGAAAGACACCATTACGGTGGTCCTGGAGTTCTTGTCTGGGGAGGAATTATGCTGAACGGACGAACTGAGCCCCACATTTTCGACAGAGGGTCTGTAACCGGAGATCTCTATCGTGAGGAGGTACTTCTTGCCCATGGGCGTCTGTTCCGAGATGCTATTGGCCCAGACGTCCTTTTTATGGATGACAATGCACGGCCACATTGGACTCTTGATGTTGAGTAGTTGCTGGAAAGTGAAGATATCACTCAAATGGACTGAACAGCGTATTCCCCAGATTTAAATCCCATCGAACACGTGTGGGATGCTTTGGGAAGACGTATTGTAGCACCAGCTGGTTCTGAGTATGCGTAGACGGTGGGGAGCAACCATTGCGGTGAGGGGAGGACATATACCATATTAAGGAACATCTGCTTGTTGTTCTTCATGTTCGATAGACAATCATGAGTCACGATACTATGCTTTCAATATAGCTTGTTTTTATTTGATTCCATACCATTCCATTTATTTGATTCCATACATTGTATTCCTTTTTCAGCGCCGATGCTTTCGTCATCCCTTACGTACATAATACTATCCCTCATTTCTGAATTTCATGTGTCACAGATCATTTTTCGTGAAGTTATGGCAATAAACCCACCTTGCTTAAGTTTTACACACTTTATTTCTGTATATATATATATATATATATATACAGAAATAAAGGTTAACGCGTAAAAAGTAAAATTGTACACTCTTTAATAGAAATATTAATCAGTCTCGTTGTTAACTGACACCATTCTTAAATTACATATAATATTTCATGAGCTTAAATTCTTGAATATATATAATTGTTTAACATACTAAAGCATTCTTTATAATATATCAAAATAACATGTGCACTTTTTTATGTTAAGTAGATATATTATAGTATATTTGACGCGCAATTTGGTTTATTTCTATTAACAGATGACGCAATGTTTTCCCGCGATTGATTGATTGAATAAATATTAACGTCGCACTGTTCAGCTACACGAGGGCGTTTTCGGCGGACCACGCAATTTTAAACCATGGTCAAGTGGCATGGACGACACCTGAGCTGGCACGCCCCTCTCCTAACTACCACACCACACCAACGGGAGGACGTTTCAGCTCTCGACAGATTTAACATGCATCGCTGCCCTACATGAAGTGTCTTTAGTGGTACTGGGCTCGAACTCATGACAAGGCAAGCCACACTACGATACCTATACCACTTGCCTACCGCGGCCACACTGTTTTCCCGAATCGTTTAATTAAAATTTAATTAATAATAATTAGTTCATATGAAATATTTTTTTAAATGTTGCGCTGTACTTTAAATCTCCCAATTTCCACTCGCTGCACAAATCATTTTATTGTTTGACATATCTGCGGTCAAATAATAAAGATGTGCTCTTTTAGAAGTCGTTATCAAGATTTGTACGTTTCTCTACCGAATGAAATTTTTCCATTAAATGAAAAATCTCGTCTTTCGCAATGAGGGGAAAAATTTTAAAAATATATAAATTTCGGAAAAACTTTCAACGAAAATATGAAAAAATATCAGTCAAAATGAAATAATGATAATTCTTTACCAAAACCAAATAAATGAGAATTTTGGTATTTTACTTTTAGTGAATTTCCGAATTATATTCATTGACTTTTGCTGTATTTTTTAGTAGTTCACGTGGTTAGAAGTAGGTAAAAAATCTGGAAAACTTTTTAAAGATAAGCTCTTCAGTTAAAGTAAATTAATGCTGCTTTCTCAAAATTAGACGATAATTAATTAGGAATCTGTCACCATTACTTTTCCTATTTTTACTTTAGCCATTTACTTTTTCATCGAGGAATTCAAAACTTCCATATCAAAGTAATTAACTTGAGGAACTTTTTACTCCAAATATTTTTTTATTGTTTTTTCTATTTTGTTTCTATTATAATTGTGAGCTGAAGTACTTACGCTGTGCTTCAAAAACGCTAGAGAGAGAGAGAGAATTATATTTCTTTTAAAAATTGGTCTAAAACTTGAGGCAAGTTCAACAAAACTTCTTCGTTTTCCATTACTGCAATATTTGAGATATTTGTTGTATCGGAAAAGCTATATATATATATTTAAATATACTGATTAGAAAACGTAAATACTTAATAAAAGCAAATGTTTTTTCGTATTAAAAAAAAAGCCTTCCAACGAAAATTTAAAAAAAAAAAAAGTTTCAATTTGTTAGAGAAGCGATTCTGAACAATTATGCTGCGGCACTCTTGAGCGCTGTGAACATCTTTAAATGTGATGCCAAATTGTGTTAAAATTATTAATTCTATTCTGAGAAAAAAATACAAAACTAAATTATTTGGTTGTTTTACAGAAATAAACTATTCATAAAATTGTTATTGTCCATTTCACTATAGGAGAGAGTTGGTCATTATTTCCCAAACTTAGTTATAGCAAAATTTGATTCGGTTCGTAATCCACGTGTGATAACAGCTACATGTTTATATGAATTAATTTTGAATGAACAGGAAGAACTAATTTCATACTGTAATAATCGAGATTTAATCTCAAAACATTGGGAAAAATCAATGAATTCAATTTTGAATGAAATTAGAGATGATAATCCCACAATGTTAAAAAAAGCTTTAAAAATTTTGTTATAATATCTTACATCTCATATGTGTGAACTTGGATTTTCAGCATTAGTAAAAATAAAAATAAAATCAATACTTTTAGATGTAGATAAAAAGATGCAAGTGGCGTTATCCTTTTTAATAATAAATATAAACGAAATTATCAAAATTCATCAAGCTTAAATTTCACATTTAATGTATTAATTAATTATTCAATTAATTTTCTTCAATTGAAAGTCAATTCAACATTTTTTTTATTGAAAACAATTATAAAATCCCCGTGCACCACAAAGTATCACACGGGGCTTACAGAAGTAAGTATTAAACACACATTGAAGGGAAATAAACAATTAAAAAAATGAAGTTAAGAAGGATTACAAACAGTTACAACAAATTTACAGAAATTTTTGAAAGCACTTCTGGTGGAAAAAGTTGGTGAAAATTCGGTGGCCAATTAATGTTGAGTCTCTTGAACGCCAGTCTTATGATCTTTCTCTCTCTGACATACTTGGAACACAGAAATATCACATGTTCTACATTTTCCTCGCCACCAATGTTACAGTCACAGAAAGATGAAGGAGCTAAATTAAATTTGATCAGGTAGCTTTTGAAATTACCATGACCAGTGAGAAATTGGGTTAATTTGTAGTTAGTGTAAAAATGATGACATGATAATCTCTTATTAATGGGGGAAAATTTCTTTGTTATGCTCCCCTTATTAGAAATGAGATATTCTTGGTTCCAACACTTCATCATTCTTTCATTCGTGATCTTCTTGTAAAACGATTTAGGAATATTAACGTCAATGTCAATTTTGCGCTTGGTTGCAGCTTTTGCAAGTCAATCGGCTCGCTCATTTCCAAGAACACCCGTGTGTCCACGAACAAATGCAAAATCTATTGAGGTTTTTTTTATCTCTTAGGCTTTTAAGTAGCTTCTGGATCTCGACGATTATATTGTTAGATGAAGAATTCAATATATTAAACTTTGTAATTCATTACTTAATAAACATTTTGTTGTCATTGCCGTACGTATTGTTTTGTTCAACAATGAAAATTATTATCATTAACTATTTACATAGTATATTGTTAATAAATAAAACACTATGTGAAAGTAACGAATAAATTTAAAGGACAATTCTGGGCAAGAGGAATTTAAAATATCTGATTTTTTATCTTGAACATTTTTATATACTATTTCTTTATTTATCTGACGTAGCATATCTTGATTTTTGACGTAACTCTGAAATGAAATTTTCCTATGTTTTTCAAGCATACTCTCTAATTAATAGTCATTGTATTATTAAGATGGGGAACCATTTAACATTATCCATATAGCTACTCATATATATTTCATAACTTTAAGCAACTTTAATTGAGGTAATATTAAATAATAAATTAATATTAAAATAACAATAGAATATTAAATTAACATTACAATTTACAATTACTTTAAATTTAAAATTTATAATTCATATAATTTACGGGTTGATTCAAAAATAGTGCGACCAAATTCAGAGCATCATATTTTTTTTTCAAATTATGTTATTTACAGGAAATTCTCAATGTGATTTCCTTTGTCATAGTACATTTTACGTAAAGGTTTTCGCCAAGCCAAAAAGGATTTTTGAACATTTTTTTTTTTTTTTTTGGGGGGTATTTTTCCAGCCTCCTCTTCGATTGCTTTTTGAAACCCTTGAAGAGTTCTTACTTTAAATCGGTTTAATTATTTTTTAAGTATCCCTATTAAAACATAATCACAATGAACACAGCTAGGTAATGGTGGTAGATCTTTCTCAGGAGGCAGAAAATTTATTTTTTCAGCGATTTTATAGTTGATTTTGCAGTATGACTTGGTGCAAAACAAAGTTTCCTTGAGGGTAAAGACGTTTCCTTCTTTTTATGAAGTGTTTCAAAGCTTTATTCTCATAGAATTTAGGATCAATTGAAGCTTTTGGTTCTACAAAATTTTTTTTGTTAAGCCTTGAGAAGACATTTCCATCCATACCATAACACCTGACGACCAACTTGCATTTAGCAAAACTACTGCATCTTATCGACATTTTTTTGCTTTAAATATATTGTATTTTCATTTTTCCAGTTGTCCTTTGTCCTTCAGTTTAAAGGTTAATTTTCCAAGATAGCGCGTCGGGTATTATGAAATACTAGATATTCCATGATACCCAACACAGTTCATTCTGATGTATCATTTGTAATAGACTTCAAGTCATCAATTAAAGAATCAAATAGCAAAGAAGCTGAATGTATCTTCTGTAATGGCAAATTCTCCGAAGATCAACCAGGGAAAATTTGGATCCAATGCATCGTTTGTTTTCTGTGGGCTCACTTTGATTATACTGAACTGTGACTTTTGTTAATAAATTCGGAACAGAAATGAAACTTTCAAGTATTCTTACAAATATGACTTTTATAGTTAAAAACAAGTAATGTAAAAAATCAAGTCAATTCCTACATGGATCAACAAAGAAAAATTTTATTTTAACTACTTTTTATTAAATAGTTACAATTAATATAAATATGTATATACAAATGACAGAAACACAACATTAAGTGGTAATTAATTTTTATTTATTATCATTGAAGTATCGTATTGTCATCCAAAACAATCGTGTACATAAAATTTCAGTTCAACTGAAATGCTTAAAACGTGAGAAAAAACCTTTTCAAGTTTTGATACAAGTCGTCAAAATGGTCGCTAAGTCGCCAACGTGGCTGTATTTGTAATTCTTTGAATAATTAGTTTTAATCAATTCATTTTTATTAATTATAATTAAATTATTGCATTACAATCCAAAATAATCATGCATATTAAAATTCAGCTCAATTTAGAGCTTTAAAATGTATTTTATTAACGTTTGAAAATTCCACCAAGATAAATATATAAAAAAATAAATAAACAAACAAATAAATAATTAATTAAATATATAGATAGTGTGGGTTAATAGTGTAGGAATTGAATAACTGTGTTTTATAAAGCCTTATTTGTTTTTCTGATGGTTTAAACTACCTATTTCATAATACTCGACTTTTCCATATTATTCCCCATTTGTCATTTTTTTTAAATATAATTTCTTTATAACAACGAAATACACAAACACACACACATACACACACACACATATATATATAAAATATGCATTTATAAATATTATTTTTTTTGACAGGTGTGATAATTCATTACGATCGTTTAAAGTGTGTATCCATGATGATTTTGGAGATAATTTTTATCAAAAACCACATTAAAGTTGGATATAATAGCATTTGAGAGTACCGTATGTACAAACAGCAAACCGAATAGTTCCAGAGAACTAGCACCTGTCCAGTCGAGAATGGTGTAGATAAGATTGATTGCAATCCGCCTTCACAGTCTCATGACCTACTCAAGTGTTGCAATTTGGGTAATATATAAAGTTAGCTGGCCTTTAACATCGAGCCATTGCTTTTCCAAGATATCAAGATCACGGAAAATAAAGGGAGTTAGAATTGAAATCGAATATTACTTCTCTCTCTTTAGATTTTTTAGAAAGGATGGAGTTTTTTTGACTATGTATTCAAGGTTTTTTCTTGCTCTTATATTTGCCTTAAATTCTATCATTAAACAAATGCAGAAATGTATTTGCAATTTCATGTAAAATTCTCTCAAAACAGCTTTTTTAAATTAAGTATCTCTTCCTTTAATGTTAAATAATACACAGCTCACACACATTATTTAGATAATTTTTCAAAAACAAAACATTTTCTTCTATAAGCATACAATATAACATTCTGTCACAAATTGTGTGTATGTGTACTGAGAGTAGCGTGTTTAAAAAATAGAACTAATTTTTGTAAAATAAGAGATCTACATTTTTCTTAAACATAATATATGCATAAACAACCTTAGATAGTTTGATGATGCTAAATTTTTAACAGAAGACGCACAAATAGTAAACTCATTGTTTATGGTGCATACACTCGAAATAGTATCAATAATCATTTTTCTGTCTGAAAAAAGAATTCTGGTAAAATAATTCATACCATTTAATCATCTAAAGAGACAAACATAAAAACAAAATTTCCAAGCTAGATTTATACCTATTTTATTTATAACTTCAGGATATGTTTTTTTAAGTCAATACAATTTAACCGCGGTTTCTCGCATAACATGGCATGGAATAGAGATCTTAATTTTTGGTCATCTAATACAGAGGTGGCCAACACAAATGACCTTGCGGGTCTCTTCGGAATAACATTATCGCCCAGCGAGCTGTATATAAATATATATAACATTATATTAGATTTAGATTCATTACAGACATTTATTGGAGTGAAGATTTAAAATGGAACCAATTATTATTATTATTTTCATCAGTTTCCATGTATACAGACTTATATATAATAATTATAATGCAGTGATCAAATAATGTTTAATTTATTAAAAAAATGAAATTTTTGTCTCTCAATTATTTCACTTAGTTTTTACAAGCCGATCTCAATGTTTGTAATTGCACATCATAAATGATATTGCTGGCTTTTGTTTGGTAAGTTTGAGTGCAATTTATACGTGACAAATTTCGTTTTCACAAAGAAGGCGTAAGTTGAAAAAAGTTACATGCATCAAGGGTGATGCTGTGGGGCATCACTGCAATGCAATACTACCCCTTTAAGTATCTATAAAAACAGAAGCAACGTGGTATAATTGAAATAATTATGGGATTCATTTGTTATACGCAGCACTACACTAAAAACAAAAAAAATGCACAAAATGTTCGTATTTTGTAAAATTGTAAAGAATCTTGTGTGCCACAAAATTATTAAATGTAAGCCAAACGCAGCCCACGGGCCCAAGGTTGGTCACCCATGATCTAGTATATATTTATATTTAAAAAATTTTAATTAATCAAGATGAAATGTACAGAACAAAATTTTAGTGTTAGAATTGATGGGTAATTGGTATTAAAATTGATTTAAGTAAGACTTCAATGAAATTTAAAAAAAAAGATAGCCTAAAAATCGGATTTGGTGAGCGTTGTTAAATTATTAGTTTATTTTAATGTTTAAAATGATGCAATTATATTGCTTAATAATATCCATAATATATATATATATATATATATATATATATATATATATATATATATATATATATATAGTATGAAACACACACACACACATATATATATATATATATATATATATATATATATATATATATATATATATATATATACAGTACTGTGCACATTAATTGGGACAATCACACAAATTTTCACAAATGTTGCTTTTTTAATATAGGTTAATGTACATGCAAGGTATAGCAATCTAATAAAATATATGTCTTCCTCTAGCTAGAATGAGATTCTATAAACAGTTTGGCATACATTCCACCAAATTAGAAGAGAAAGTTTTGATCTCGTCATCACGAAACCATACTTTATAGCATTTTCAATCATTGTTTTTGTTGTTGAGCAGTCAATTATACTCGCACGTCTCTTTAGAATGTTCCTCAAATTTTCGGTGGGATTTACATCGGGAGTATTACCAGACCAATCAAAACCCTTATTTTCTGTTTTTGAAAAACATATTCGTCGTTAACCTAGAAGAATAGGACGGAGCAAGATCTTGTTGAAATGTACCAACATCTCTAGCGAATAATTGCATCATAGGCACACTTTTACTAAATTATAGAAATGTTTTGCTTAGAGCTGATCATTCCTTCAACTGATACTATAAGCTGCTAGGTCCTCCAGAAGTAAAAAAATACAAAACAACTCTTTCTGAGGATGCTTAAATGTTAAAATAAGATGTTCCCTGGTGGCTACTTCACCACTTTGCCAAATAAATCTTGGTCGATACCTTTGCACGCAAGAAAATGCGATTCGTAGCTGAATGCAGACTTCTTCCAATCTTGTGCAGCACAGGACTGACATTTTCGGGCCCAATGCAAACGTTTTTTCTTCATTGCAGGTGTTAATAACTGTTTTTCGGATTGGTTTTCTTGTAATTCTCCCAGCTAAAATAAAAACATTATTTCGTCGAACTGTCGATGAAGCCACTTCCACACCAGTAGCTGATAAACCTATTTGAAAATCTCTCTAATTGTATTGTAAGGATTCATTGTACTATTTCGAACAAGGAATTTGTCTGTACCAGGTGTGGACTTGAGTTTGCATCCACATTTGTTCTTTCGTTTTGAAGACACTGCCCCAAAATTCTTTTGTGGATCCTAGAAACACTGGATTTTCCTAGTCCAACTGCTGCAGCAATATCCCTCAATACACCATAAAAGTATGTTGACTAAGGTTAAGAATTCTGGTCTTTTCCCCGGGAGTGATAACCATTTTTATAAATACATGTCAAAATGAGACAATTCATACACGCGACTACTTCTTTCAGCAAATGAAGGGAGCAAATTTCGATGTGTCATAATAACGTGGTCAAACTAGTTTAGACTAGTCAAGGGCAGTCGAGCGTTGTAAGAAAATGCAGATGAAACCGGTCTGAGGCAGCGTTTCTCAAACTGTGGGTCGCGCCCCTCTTCGGGGCGTGATAACATTACTAGGGGGGCGCGAGCATATCAAAAAGTCAAAAATAAAAGATTTAAAAAATTGGAAATTTACTGAAAGGGAGCAAAACAAAATACATTCTCATAATTAAAAAGTAAAATACACATTTACATTGATATAATATACTTATAAATGCATCTGTACTGTATAATGTATTTGATAATTAATTTATCAATACTAAGTTAAGAACAAGATTAATAATTACTAGTGGGCTTGTTATATACAAAATTATACACAAAATTTAATACGTACCTTGATATTTTGTACGGTTTATAATTAAAGTCATATTGTAGCTTTGGCATGTAGCTTTTAGTACGTTAATTTTGAAATCAATACATTGTTATTGTATGGAGGGGTGATGAAAATTATAATTGAAAATTCGGTCGCAAGTATTGAAAGTTTGAGAAGCACTGGTCTGAGGCATAAAATATCCGATCAAGAAACAATTTTCTTAAAAAAATTTGTTTGTCCCAATTAATTTGCACGGTACTGTATATGTATGTAATGTCATTGCCCGGTGTTGGTTGCTTCTGAATAAGAGGAGAACATCTTGTATTGCATTTTACTCTTTTTCATTTTCACATGAAACAACAAAGGCTTTACGACAATACAGAAAGCATACGAACACACAAAGACATACAGGATAAACAAGTTGCAGCTATTTACACATATTCGAGACGATGAGCTGGAGACAAAAATGTCGACGATTACATGGTGAGAGCAAACAGACAAAGAGTGCGATCACAAAACGTGCTGCAGCTGGCTGGCAACATGATTACAAAGAGCGAGCGGGCTTTCGAGATCTCAGTAGCCGATGGCGAAAACCACGTGATTATTTTGTAATAAGAAATACGATTGGTTAGTATGGGCGAGAAAGGGATACCTGATTCTAGTTGATTACGATTAAGATTCAGGCATTAGTTTTGAACCAAAGAATTCAAGCTTGATTAAATATTATTACAAAAAGTTACTTAAAAGGATGCTAGAGGAAATTATTACACACGCAGACACACACACACACACACACATATATATATATATATTTAGGGCTTTTTGTAACCAATACAACGGTGAAAAGTAACACAATGGGAAAGTGTACTTATACATTAGCACCATTATATCCGAGTTGTGGTTGTGTGGTTTGTTGTGGTGAATAAACTCGCGGAATGTTAACTCTGAGTGCCAACAAAAATGATATTTAAAAACATTAAGAATAATTTTCTATTTCTTTAATTTGTTTTTCTTTTTCAGTCTAATATATCACCAAATAAGGTACACCTGACGCGTAAGTATTTTCTCCAATAAGGAAAACATAGAAAAATATGAAATTAGTAAGTTTATATACCTTTAA
>BMAU01007797.1:40000-55696 GCA_019973935.1 Trichonephila clavipes | reverse complement strand
AATTTTAAATTCAGTTTGTTTTAAAACATCAGTTCCAATAATTACATCAATAGTTGTTTGCGAATTGTTAATAACATAAATGTCCGTCATAAATTTGTTATCTTCAATATCAATAGTGGATTTAAAAGATCCAAAGGTTTTAATTTCACTCTTACCTAAAGAAGTCAAATTTATTTTCGTAGGATTTAACGTCGGTCTTCCAAGAATTTGATGAACACTTTCGCGTATTAAAGTAATAGTACTACCCGTATCAATAAGAGCATCAAAATCATATCCATTAATTTTAACAGTTTTACGCATTTCTGATGAGGAATTGATTTCATTAACAACTTCACTAAGAACCTCATTAACAACTTCATTTTTAAAATCAGGTTTTTTAAATACACACTGAGAGCTTTTATGACCAAATTGGTTACAATTAAAACATTTTAAACCTTTATTTTTATGGTAACATTCATTAGAAGTATGATTAAATAATCCACAATTATAACAACGTATACGTACATCACTCTTATTAACATTAGCATCATTAAATTCATCTTTATTATGAAATTTATTATCAGAACACATATTTTTATTAGATGTAGGAAAATCATACTGCTTAAATTTTGTACGCTTGTTTTCATTATCAATACAATAAGAATTATTTTGCATAAAAACCTTTTCATATATCTTTAACTTTTCTTTAAATTCTGAAATACTTTTACATGCATATAATATCAATTTATTATGGTTAGAATCAGGTATACCAGTTATACAATACATAATCAGGCTATGATCGTCTAAATGAAAGTGTGCTTTTGAAGCAATTTCACGCATGGCCAAAAAATATTCAAATAGAGATTCCGTAGGGCGTAATTTCCGTTTTTGCATTTCCTTGTGGACGTCGTAAGAACAAAATAAATCTTCAAATTCTTCAATTAATGCAGCTTTAAGAGAACTATACGTTAATATGTTATGGAGAGTTTGGATAAAAGTCTTTGCAGGACCTTGAAGCAAACGTTTCACACAAATAATTTTTTGCAAATCAGATATGTGTGGGATAAAAATAAAGTTTTCTTCTACGTCGCGAAAAAAGCTTTAACGCTGTAATTATCATTTCCCGTAAACGACCTCATAGTTGAAAAAAGGTCCTTTAACAAAATACATTCTCTTCGTTCCCTCTTTGGCTTTGATTTCGTTGTGTTTGAGGGAGGGGAACAAAAACATCCTGCGGAGAAGGCAAGTGATAATTGGCGGGGTGAGGGGGTTGTTTATTCGCGTCGTTCGTAGATTCTAGCGAAAAGGGCGCCGAATCTTCGTCTTCGTCATCCGTCAATTGTTCGGTAAAATTATTTTTAAAGATGCAAGATCTGATAAATTTTTAAATATATGCTCGCTTAATTCTTTGGCGCTTCCCGCGCAATTCAGTCCTAATATAGTGCAGACGGTAATAAGTTCAGTTTTCGTAAAGTCCTTTAAAATTTTATCCTTTCGTGCTTCAATGTCGTAATTCTGTGGGAAACCCGCGAATTTTTTTAACTCTTTTCTAGAAGATTTACTGTAGGGTTCGTCATTAACAATTTTGTGCAGAAGTTGCACCGTTGAAGCAGGGGCCGTCTTTAATATGTTCGCAATAGCAGCAATTTCCTCTAGACAGACCATCGTAAATAAATATCTTCAGAACAATAAAGGAGTAAATTGGAATGGACTCACCGTTGATGATTTCGAAATCGTCGTTGTGGTTTTCGTTGTCGGTTTCGTCGTTGTGGTTTTCGCCGGTTTCGTCGTTGAAGCGTGCGTGGTCCACCAGTCTTGACTCGTTGTATTTTCTAGGGGTTTTTAATTTTAATTTAATTTGAGGCCGAGCTCCCAAATGTTATGTTGTTACTGGGATGAATTCGTAAACTGGGATTTGCCAGAATAATCTGTTTATTTTTAAGACAAGAATAAATAAAAGGGAGAATAACAATTAATGAATGGAGTGAAACATTTAAACGCGCGTCGTAGCCTAATTGGCTTTCATTATTTTTTAAGAGTTATTACTGCTTTGCTGATGCGCGTCTGCCTCTCTTGCGGTCCAAACGGATTCTGTCTAGTTCTGATGTTCCTTCGTTCGTCTCTCCTTCCCCCGTCGGGGACATTGCCCTCTCTAGGGGGATGCTAAGGGGGCTTGCAATAGTGCCTTCAACTTCACAGTCGGCCATCCTGAAAATGAGCTGACCACAGCGAAAGAAAATCCAAAATGTTGCAAGCAAACCTATAAAACAAAAAATTGTAAACAGTGAAAAGAAAAAAAAAAAATAACAAGTGCGATGCTTTCCAGTACTTCACACAGGTGTTGTTTTTCTGGAAGTAGTTCGTCATTGCTGCTCACAGCTATTCAAAAAAAAAAAAGCTATAAAAAGGAAAGAGAAAAAGTTCAGTTCGTTATTCAAAGTTCTATTCACAGAGAGTCACTGTGGGGTTACTCAAATTGCAGTCGTAAAATCGTCAGGCATCAGCGGTTGACCACCTCTTCATGAAATCGACAGCTGTGGATGTAAGATGAGGACCTTCGTGTTGACCAACATTTTTAACTTCATTTCTGTCATGGGGTTTGACAGTCTTAATTAGGTAGGGTTCGCAGAACTTGGATCGTAATTTGAGTTGTGTTCCGGACTGGGTTCTTACTGATTCGTGTTTTTTATATTTGTGTAGTTGTCTGCGTTTTTTAAAGAACTGTGCTTTACTCTTGTTTGGCTCTTTCAACTTCGTATCCAAAATAATGGAGTTAAGGAAATCAATCTGTCTAAGCAAATCATTTTTCTCTTTGGCAAATGGCTTGATTCTCATCGCTATCACTTGTTTTGTTAGCATTTCTTCCACTAGACTTTGACTTCTTAATTTTGCGCTTGCTAGGCTTAATTTCTCGTTCTTTAGTTGACATCGATGTTTTAGGATGATCGTTTGATTCCGTTTGTGTGTTTACGATGAGTATTTTTCTGTTAACGATGCACATTCAATTTCTTTCTCAACAAGTCGCCGTTCTGTAATTTTAAGTGTTTCTTGTAAGATCTCGTACTTTTCTTCAAGTTTAACTAACTTGTCAACCTTTTCTAAATTTGATTCTTCTAATTCATGCAATTTATCTAATAACGCCGTTTTTTCTAATGATAATGTAGATGTGTTAGATACGTGCATTTCTAAATTTTTACATTTATCTTCTGCATTTTTAATTTTAGTTGTAATACTTCTAGGGCATTATCTTTTAATTCCGATTGGTTATGTGCCTTAGATACATTAATTAAATTAATAAATTGATCCTTTTTCTTAGGTATTAATTCTATACCACTTGCACTAATTTTAAATTCAGTTTGTTTTAAAACATCAGTTCCAATAATTACATCAATAGTTGTTTGCGAATTGTTAATAACATAAATGTCCGTCATAAATTTGTTATCTTCAATATCAATAGTGGATTTAAAAGATCCAAAGGTTTTAATTTCACTCTTACCTAAAGAAGTCAAATTTATTTTCGTAGGATTTAACGTCGGTCTTCCAAGAATTTGATGAACACTTTCGCGTATTAAAGTAATAGTACTACCCGTATCAATAAGAGCATCAAAATCATATCCATTAATTTTAACAGTTTTACGCATTTCTGATGAGGAATTGATTTCATTAACAACTTCACTAAGAACCTCATTAACAACTTCATTTTTAAAATCAGGTTTTTAAATACACACTGAGAGCTTTTATGACCAAATTGGTTACAATTAAAACATTTTAAACCTTTATTTTTATGGTAACATTCATTAGAAGTATGATTAAATAATCCACAATTATAACAACGTATACGTACATCACTCTTATTAACATTAGCATCATTAAATTCATCTTTATTATGAAATTTATTATCAGAACACATATTTTTATTAGATGTAGGAAAATCATACTGCTTAAATTTTGTACGCTTGTTTTCATTATCAATACAATAAGAATTATTTTGCATAAAAACCTTTTCATATATCTTTAACTTTTCTTTAAATTCTGAAATACTTTTACATGCATATAATATCAATTTATTATGGTTAGAATCAGGTATACCAGTTATACAATACATAATCAGGCTATGATCGTCTAAATGAAAGTGTGCTTTTGAAGCAATTTCACGCATGGCCAAAAAATATTCAAATAGAGATTCCGTAGGGCGTAATTTCCGTTTTTGCATTTCCTTGTGGACGTCGTAAGAACAAAATAAATCTTCAAATTCTTCAATTAATGCAGCTTTAAGAGAACTATACGTTAATATGTTATGGAGAGTTTGGATAAAAGTCTTTGCAGGACCTTGAAGCAAACGTTTCACACAAATAATTTTTTGCAAATCAGATATGTGTGGGATAAAAATAAAGTTTTCTTCTACGTCGCGAAAAAAAGCTTTAACGCTGTAATTATCATTTCCCGTAAACGACCTCATAGTTGAAAAAAGGTCCTTTAACAAGAATACATTCTCTTCGTTCCCTCTTTGGCTTTGATTTCGTTGTGTTTGAGGGAGGGGAACAAAAACATCCTGCGGAGAAGGCAAGTGATATATTGGTGGGGTGAGGGGTTGTTTATTCCCGTCGTTCGTAGATTCTAGCGAAAAGGGCGCCGAATCTTCGTCTTCGTCATCCGTCAATTGTTCGGTAAAATTATTTTTTAAAGATGCAAGATCTGATAAATTTTTAAATATATGCTCGCTTAATTCTTTGGCGCTTCCCGCGCAATTCAGTCCTAATATAGTGCAGACGGTAATAAGTTCAGTTTTCGTAAAGTCCTTTAAAATTTTATCCTTTCGTGCTTCAATGTCGTAATTCTGTGGGAAACCCGCGAATTTTTTTAACTCTTTTCTAGAAGATTTACTGTAGGGTTCGTCATTAACAATTTTGTGCAGAAGTTGCACCGTTGAAGCAGGGGCCGTCTTTAATATGTTCGCAATAGCAGCAATTTCCTCTAGACAGACCATCGTAAATAAATATCTTCAGAACAATAAAGGAGTAAATTGGAATGGACTCACCGTTGATGATTTCGTCGTTGTGGTTTTCGTTGTCGGTTTCGTCGTTGAAGCGTTTTCGTTGTCGTTTCGTCGTTGTGGTTTTCGTTGCCGGTTTCGTCGTTGAAGCGTGCTTGGTCCACCAGTCTTGACTCGTTGTATTTTCTAGGGGTTTTTAATTTTAATTTAATTTAAGGCCGAGCTCCCAAATGTTATGTTGTTACTGGGATGAATTCGTAAACTGGGATTTGCCAGAATAATCTGTTTATTTTTAAGACAAGAATAAATAAAAGGGAGAATAACAATTAATGAATGGAGTGAAACATTTAAACGCGCGTCGTAGCCTAATTGGCTTTCATTATTTTTTAAGAGTTATTACTGCTTTGCTGATGCGCGTCTGCCTCTCTTGCGGTCCAAACGGATTCTGTCTAGTTCTCATGTTCCTTCTTTCGCCTCTCCTTTCCTCCGTCGGGGACATTGCCCTCTCTAGGGGGATGCTAAGGGGGCTTGCAATAGTGCCTTCAACTTCACAGTCGGCCATCCTAAAAATGAGCTGACCACAGCGAAAGAAAATCCAAAATGTTGCAAGCAAACCTATAAAACAAAAATTGTAAACAGTGAAAAGAAAAAAAAAAATAACAAGTGCGATGCTTTCCAGTACTTCACACAGGTGTTGTTTTTCTGGAAGTAGTTCGTCATTGCTGCTCACAGCTATTCAAAAAAAAAAAAAAAAGCTATAAAAAGGGAAAGAGAAAAAGTTCAGTTCGTTATTCAAAGTTCTATTCACAGAGAGTCACTGTGGGGTTACTCAAATTGCAGTCGTAAAATCGTCAGGCATCAGCGGTTGACCACCTCTTCATGAAATCGACAGCTGTGGATGTAAGATGAGGACCTTCGTGTTGACCAACATTTTTAACTTCATTTCTGTCATGGGGTTTGACAGTCTTAATTAGGTAGGGTTCGCAGAACTTGGATCGTAATTTGAGTTGTGTTCCGGACTGGGTTCTTACTGATTCGTGTTTTTTATATTTGTGTAGTTGTCTGCGTTTTTTAAAGAACTGTGCTTTACTCTTGTTTGGCTCTTTCAACTTCGTATCCAAAATAATGGAGTTAAGGAAATCAATCTGTCTAAGCAAATCATTTTTCTCTTTGGCAAATGGCTTGATTCTCATCACTATCACTTGTTTTGTTAGCATTTCTTCCACTAGACTTTGACTTCTTAGTTTTGCGCTTGCTAGGGTTAATTTCTCGTTCTTTAGTTGACATCGATGTTTTAGGATGATCGTTTGATTCCGTTTGTGTGTTTACGATGAGTATTTTTTCTGTTAACGATGCACATTCAATTTCTTTCTCAACAAGTCGCCGTTCTGTAATTTTAAGTGTTTCTTGTAAGATCTCGTACTTTTCTTCAAGTTTAACTAACTTGTCAACCTTTTCTAAATTTGATTCTTCTAATTCATGCAATTTATCTAATAACGCCGTTTTTTCTAATGATAATGTAGATGTGTTAGATACGTGCATTTCTAAATTTTTACATTTATCTTCTGCATTTTTTAATTTTAGTTGTAATACTTCTAGGGCATTATCTTTTAATTCCGATTGGTTATGTGCCTTAGATACATTAATTAAATTAATAAATTGATCCTTTTTCTTAGGTATTAATTCTATACCACTTGCACTAATTTTAAATTCAGTTTGTTTTAAAACATCAGTTCCAATAATTACATCAATAGTTGTTTGCGAATTGTTAATAACATAAATGTCCGTCATAAATTTGTTATCTTCAATATCAATAGTAGATTTAAAAGATCCAAAGGTTTTAATTTCACTCTTACCGAAAGAAGTTAAATTTATTTTCGTAGGATTTAACGTCGGTCTTCCAAGAATTTGATGAACACTTTCGCGTATTAAAGTAATAGTACTACCCGTATCAATAAGAGCATCAAAATCATAGCCATTTATTTTAACAGTTTTACGCATTTCTGATGAGGAATTGATTTCATTAACAACCTCACTAAGAACCTCATTAACAATTTCATTTTTAAAATCAGGTTTTTTAAATACACACTGAGAGCTTTTATGACCAAATTGGTTACAATTAAAACATTTTAAACCTTTATTTTTATGGTAACATTCATTAGAAGTATGATTAAATAATCCACAATTATAACAACGTATACGTACATCACTCTTATTAACATTAGCATCATTAAATTCATCTTTATTATGAAATTTATTATCAGAACACATATTTTTATTAGATGTAGGAAAATCATACTGCTTAAATTTTGTACGCTTGTTTTCATTATCAATACAATAAGAATTATTTTGCATAAAAACCTTTTCATATATCTTTAACTTTTCTTTAAATTCTGAAATACTTTTACATGCATATAATATCAATTTATTATGGTTAGAATCAGGTATACCAGTTATACAATACATAATCAGGCTGTGATCGTCTAAATGAAAGTGTGCTTTTGAAGCAATTTCACGCATGGCCAAAAAATATTCAAATAGAGATTCCGTAGGGCGTAATTTCCGTTTTTGCATTTCCTTGTGGACGTCGTAAGAACAAAATAAATCTTCAAATTCTTCAATTAATGCAGCTTTAAGAGAACTATACGTTAATATGTTATGGAGAGTTTGGATAAAAGTCTTTGCAGGACCTTGAAGCAAACGTTTCACACAAATAATTTTTTGCAAATCAGATATGTGTGGGATAAAAATAAAGTTTTCTTCTACGTCGCGAAAAAAGCTTTAACGCTGTAATTATCATTTCCCGTAAACGACCTCATAGTTGAAAAAGGTCCTTTAACAAAAATACATTCTCTTCGTTCCCTCTTTGGCTTTGATTTCGTTGTGTTTGAGGGAGGGGAACAAAAACATCCTGCGGAGAAGGCAAGTGATAAATTGGCGGGGTGAGGGGTTGTTTATTCGCGTCCTTCGTAGATTCTAGCGAAAAGGGCGCCGAATCTTCGTCTTCGTCATCCGTCAATTGTTCCGTAAAATTATTTTTTAAAGATGCAAGATCTGATAAATTTTTAAATATATGCTCGCTTAATTCTTTGGCGCTTCCCGCGCAACTCAGTCCTAATATAGTGCAAACGGTAATAAGTTCAGTTTTCGTAAAGTCCTTTAAAATTTTATCCTTTCGTGCTTCAATGTCGTAATTCTGTGGGAAACCCGCGAATTTTTTTAACTCTTTTCTAGAAGATTTACTGTAGGGTTCGTCATTAACAATTTTGTGCAGAAGTTGCACCGTTGAAGCAGGGGCCGTCTTTAATATGTTCGCAATAGCAGCAATTTCCTCTAGACAGACCATCGTAAATAAATATCTTCAGAACAATAAAGGAGTAAATTGGAATGGACTCACCGTTGATGATTTCGTCGTTGTGGTTTTTCGTTGTCGGTTTCGTCGTTTTCGAAGCGTGCGTGGTCCACCAGTCTTGACTCGTTGTATTTTCTAGGGGTTTTTAATTTTAATTTAATTTGAGGCCGAGCTCCCAAATGTTATGTTGTTACTGGGATGAATTCGTAAACTGGGATTTGCCAGAATAATCTGTTTATTTTTAAGACAAGAATAAATAAAAGGGAGAATAACAATTAATGAATGGAGTGAAACATTTAAACGCGCGTCGTAGCCTAATTGGCTTTCATTATTTTTTAAGAGTTATTACTGCTTTGCTGATGCGCGTCTGCCTCTCTTGCGGTCCCAACGGATTCTGTCTAGTTCTGATGTTCCTTCGTCTCTCCTTTCCCCCGTCGGGGACATTGCCCTCTCTAGGGGGATGCTAAGGGGGCTTGCAATAGTGCCTTCAACTTCACATATATATATATATATTTCTTATTATCCTATCGCAATTAATTTTATGTGGATGTGCTTTCACTCCCTTGTATTTGGCGGGAACACATTACTAGTTGATGCACTCCCGACCTACGTCTACACTGCGAATATAAGTAGATTTTTTATATGTTTTTGTTCATATGTTATTTAGTTTAATGATTTTTTAATATTTAAATTCCTCTTATATAATTCTTTCCTTTCCTGTTGGTGCATAGTATGACAAACTACGTGTGTAGGTTAATCGGCCCCAAAACATGTTTAAACCTGAAATCCTTGTTCCTAAGGCCAGCAGTTTGTGATTATACTACTGTGCCTTCTTCCTATTTATAGTTATCTTAGGTTATAACTATCTGTTTATTTTTATATTTTCGTTTATATATATATATATATATATATATATATATATATATATATATATATATATATATATATATATACTGCTCAAAACAATTGAAGGATATTGTAAGTTTTCTATAAAATATAAAGATATAAGCGAAATTTTTTCCCCAGAAAATGGAAGAAGACAATCACAAATGCAAATTTTTCTGATTTTCAAACTGTGGAGTATGCTAATTTTGAGTTCGACATCAAAAACGTCGCTTCCGCGGCAGTGAATGAAATTGACTTTCAAAAATGAAAAAGATGATCTTTATTCTTTCATTTGTACATGACACTCAGAGCAGAGAGGAAAAAGCACGATTCAGAAGCTGGTGGTTTCAGGTGGTTAACACTTGAAAAACATATGGTAAGTATCGCTGCTTTGAAGAAAGGTGATTTCCAGGATCTAATGCTGAGATGGATGTGCAGACTATTAAATCTAACGATCTGCCCAATTAAGACATGTTTATTTAGGCCATATGTTCGGAAGAAATAAATGGGTGATTAGTTTGATAACACCTTGAAGATGGGAACGGTTTTAACTCAGATGAGGCTCCATGTTGCTAGATACCGAATTTAATTTTTAATCTAACATCAATTCATCGCGACCGCATTTGCCCCCCAATTTTAAAAATGGGAGTCTTGGCAGATGGTTTTTTTCTCTTTACAAGTCCCGTTTTTCAATTCATCACAAAATACAATACATAACATTATTTAGAAAGACATATTAAACCGTGCACGAAATATTTAAGCAATAGTAATACTAAAATCAAAAGGCATATTCATTGAACGACAGAAACTATAACAACAAACACAGATGGACCTACACTGCTCAACATATTAAGAGATAAAAATTGAATTTCCATACGCTATAAATGAATGATTAGCTTTTAAATATATTCGACATCTAGAATAAGAGCTCGAAGTTTCCTTTATTCCTTCGAATGGAATGGCCAGATTCGTATTATAGCTGGTTTGATATTTTCAAAAGACGAGTTATGTGGAAATAATATATCAAACAATAAGATAGTAAATATAAAAATACATGAAATCATACAAATGTTAAAATAATAATTTTGGCCGTCCGTAAAACCATACTACTACTGAAATTGATTTCGCCATGAAGAAATACCTTTTCTTATTGTTTTTTTTTCATATGCATTAAATTTTTTTTTTTTTCCTTTTAAAAAATAGACACAATAAAATGAAATTATTTCTGCCAAAATATGAAATTTATTCGGTGAATAACACACAACTGTCGACCATGTATCATTCACTAAAAAGTTTCCAACCACAATAAAACAATGTTTTAATTATTTTGAGCAGTGTATAAATATAAAAATTATAATAATACTAGCTGTACCATGTCACACGTTGCTGAGGCTCAGTCTTGTTTAACAGAAAGGACATATCTTCAGTATGTTAAATAATTTGCATTGTACGTATGATCTTTTATAAAAAAATGTATAAATATATATACCAAAAACTTTCTTAAACTGATATTTATAATTTGTTAACCAAATGCTTGAAGTTATTACAGCTTATTTTTGTCCTTATGTCATGTTATGAACCTATCTCTAAATTTATTTACATTGTCTTTAAAGTGGCGACCTCAAGTTTGAAGATAAATTTTGAATGGCTCCACTCTGGATTGATTGAAGAAATTGGGTTAGTTTTACAATGCTTATGGATATTTTTATTAAATCAGAGGTGTGTTCACAAATGCACATTTATCCAAAATGTCACTTGGAAACATGAATTGTATCTCCTGATGTCATATAGAAATGTTTTGATTCCGCAATATATCTAGCAAGCAAAATTTGTAATGGCTCTGTTCTCTGAGTTGAGGCAGTTTAATTTTTTCAGTTGTGCAAAACATTCCTATGGTTTCTCCCTTAAATTCCAGAACATTGCAATAAGGATACACTTCCATCATTGTGTAAATGAGAACATACTGCCTGAACCTAGAATCTTCCACTGGGTTGTACCGGAATGCAAGTTGACTGTTATTGTGTGACTGCTCACCACAAAATCATGTTTGATGCAGATGTGCTGTTTCTGGTTAACATCTTTCTGATATTGTAAAACACGAATGATGTGCTCGCAAATGTGCATCCTCAAGTCTGGCTGCATGTTGCTTTGCTGCGCCCTCAGCCTGTGTTTGTGACATTCTTTGTCTGCTTTTCTCGTTTGCTGATATCCATTCTTTCTCAGTTTGATGTGCAATTACACTCATTGTAGTAATTATGCCTTGCAAGTATGACAACCTAAGTTTGATTTCCCGCAAGGCATTATTTTTATCTAGTGAAGCCAATTGATTGCACTTAAAAATAAAAAAATTCAAACAAAGCATATAAATTTCCTTACAAACTTAAAACTACACTTAAAAAGAAAAGAAAAATAAAACAAAAACATATAAAATTTCAAAACATTAAAAAAAAGAAAAATCAGGAACAAAAAGAAAAGGAAAAAATAAAAAATGCTAATGAAATATTTAACTAAACGTGCATCAATTGACATAGTTGAAATTCAACGCAATAAGAGGCTGAAGGTATTTTTAATCGAATACGCCAGGAAAATTCCAATATAAACACTGATTTTGCAGTAGAAAACTACGACAAAGTGTTGATAATGATGGAGTATTTTTGCAATTCACAATTCGATTAGCATTAGCAATTGTTATCAACAAAGTTAAGGGCCTATCTTTAAAACAGAGTGGCTTATATCTAGACACAGGCAGCTTTTCACATGGACAATTATTTGTTATCTGTGTACATAAATATTAGCATCACCGCAGCCAAGTTACCGCCATGCAAATCGCAACATTTTCCCTCCATTTCTTTTTTCATAAAAAAAAATGTTAGAATCTTTATTCTTTAGATATTAAGGTTATAACACTACCAAGAAATCTTTGTAAATCCTTTACATTTCTAGGGGGTAAAAGTTTTTTAATTATTTCAACATTTGTATTATTTGGAGTGTATGACCCTTGTTTTATTTCATATCCTAAGAAATCAATTGTATCTTTGCCAAATTTACACTTCGATAATTTTAATTTAATATTTTCTATTCCACAAATTTTAAAAATTTCCTCTAAATGTTTTGCATGTTCTTCAATTGATTCCGAAAATACTATTATATCGTCAAAATAATTTAATGCAAATTTTATTTGGTATTTATTTAAAATCTGTCTAATAGCTCTTTGAAATATAGCTGGAGAATTTTTATATCCAAAAGGCAAATGATTAAATTGAAAAAGACCGTAATTTGATGTAAATGCAAGTTTTTCAGATTCATTATCATCTAATTTAATGTGCCAATAACCACTACATAGGTCGATGGTTGAGAAAAATTTTGCATGTGTTAATTTGTCTAAAACTGCGTCTATTCGGGGAATTGGCTCTGCATCTATTTTTGTGATAGCATTTAGCTTTCTGTAATCGATACATAATCGTGTACGAGCATTATCCTCTTTTTTAAAAGCCATTGTTATAGGAGCAGCGTAAGAACTATAAGATGGTTTTATTATTCCTGCTTTCTAATGCCTGCTGCTATAATGCATCTAATTGCTTTTTTTTTATTTCCGTATCATCTTTAAAAGATGTCCTATATGGTCGATTTACAATGGGTAATTCTGAGGTAAGTATTATTTTAGGAGAATTACATTTTAACTCGCCCACATCAAACTTATTTTAGCAAAGACATGTTTATATTTATCAATAATCATATTAATAATATCATAATCACTATTAGGAATTATTACTATATTAAACACATTATCATTTTTCTTAGTGATAATTTTATTATTACTAAATTTAAGAGTTTCATTTTCTTTAATATTTTTCTTAGATTCATAATTTTTTAAAATTTGTTTTCCTCTTTGAAAAATTTTATAATCACTAAAATTAATATTTAATTCAAAAATACTCATAGTTGTATTAGAAAATATTAAATATTTCAGTTCTACATTTACTATGAGGAATTTAATATTTTCAATAATTTCTCCTATTTTCAATTGTAAAGTAATTGTCTCACTCACCTCAATTTCTCCATTGATGATGGCAATTTTTGTTTTGATATACTCTACATTGTGGTATCCCTTGATTTGTGATATTATATTTTTTGGAATAATATTGACACTCTCTCTTGTGTGATCCTGTATCCAAGAGGACATCAACTTGTTTGAAGTTGATTCTCTTCCCTGGAGGATCATAAGTTCTCACGTTTGATGAGGTTAGAATACCGTATTATTGTTTTGTGTTCTTTGACGGGGGTAGAAAGTTGGAGCATTGGGTCGCAAAACTGTCGGTCGTTGTGACAATCGTTGGTTTCTCGGATATAGGGTCGGCCGCTGAAGTGAAAAGGAAGGGTGATGATAAGGTGATGGAAACTGAGGAGAGTATACCTTATATCTTGTATTGGTTATGGTATCCGGATGTTGAGATTGGTCATTTCTCCAATTCCCTCCTCCATATTGTTGTCTATGGGCAAATTGATTCGTATGATAAGGTATTCTTGTCATTGCATACACTTTGGGTATATAACTTCATTCTTACTTGATTTTGATTTTTCTTGGATATCTAAGAGTTTCATTTTTTCCTTCAGTTCCTCTATGTTGCTGCAGTTTTGTAGTTGTATTTCTATGGCTCTATTTTCTTTTAATCCTCTTATGATGTAATATTTTTCAGCTTCTTCTTCCATATTTATCCGGGATGCGATTTCTTTTACTCTGTAGAAATATTCTATGTGGGTCTCTTTTGAGGATTTTTCTGTTTTAGATAATTGAAGATGAATCTCCGCTGGATTGACTTGTGTTCCGAATTCACGTATTAAATTATTTTTCAGTTCGTAAAAACTTTTAAAGATAGATTGTGATTGGATGTAAGTCTTCACAGCTCCATCTACTAACTTGATTATAAAGAGGATTTTCTGTTTCTCTGGTATATTGAAGGAATCGCACGTACTTTCAAAATTTCTAATAAATGTTTGGATGGGTATTTCCAGGTTATATTTTTGGAAAAAAGTCTGTAGATCTTCAAATCGAATATCATTTTTAATAATGGTTATAGGTTGTTGTAATTTTTCTTCATCAGCATCTAATTTCTCTTCTTGCTTAATTTTAATTTTATTCATTGTTTCCATTTTTGAAGTATGACTTTCTGAAATCTTGTTAGGAGAAGAGGATGATTCTATTTCTTTGGCGGTAAGAGCGATGTTCTTTCGGGGATTACTAGCGCGTTTCTTTCTCCGTACCATAGATTAATTCTGGTAACCCAACGTCCTCAGCTAACAAATGTAGAGTGCCGTCAGTCTTCCATAAAATTCTTCATATCAGTTATTACTGCAGTTGGCTTTCGTTTTTATATTAAAATATTTTATAAAAAAGATTAGAGTTTTTTACATTAAGATCGCAGACAAAGATCCTACCGGCTTTAGTTCTGTCATGATTTTTAAGACAGAATCAGATTAAAGTTAGAAAAGTGAAAAGACGATCTTTATTCTTTCATTTGTACATGACACCGAGAGCAGAGAGGAAAAAGCACGCCATGGTGGTGGTTTCAAGTGGATAACACTTGAAAAACATATGGTAAGTATCGCTGCTTTGAAGAGGGTGCTTGCAAGTTAATGCTGACAGATGTTGACTATTAAATCTAATGATCTGGAATTAGACATGTTTATTGGCTAGGCCATATGTTCGGAAGAAATAAATGGGTGATTAGTTTGATACTTGAAGATGGGTACTGAGAAAGATGAGTCAAGTGCTAGATAGGGAATTTAATTTTTAATCTAATTTAATTATCCTTACATATATTACATATATATATATTATATATTATATATATATATATTATATATATATTATATTATATATATATTATATTATATATATATATATATATATATATATATATATATATATATATTATATATATATATATATATATATATATATATATATATATATATATATATATATATATATATATATATATATTATATATTATATATATATATATATATATATACACTGATGGATAATTGCTAAGGACGGATAACACTATCATCCATAGCAAGCACAAAATGAAAGCAAGCAAAATATGGAAAATTATAATAAGTGCGGGATATTAGTAAGAAGCAGTATGAGTATGCAAATTTTTTTCCACGTCTGTTCATCACGTGATAGCGTTCATAAGACCTTTAAAGGTTTTGACGCGTGTGGACAGTTGTTGTTTCAAGTCAAAGTTTTAAAGGAAAGATTTAATAGACGAACTTAAAATTTTTGTCATGTCTTCCCGACATCACATAGATGATTTTATGCGTGGCCGAATTATTGGAAAGATCGAAGAAGGGCGAAAAATAACAGATGTTGCCAGGGTGTTCGACATCGCTCACAGCGTTGTTTCACGGCTGTGGAAGTCATTTAAAACTACTGGAATGTGTAGTAGACGGCACGGGGGAGGTCGTGTTAGAAGTACGA
>BMAU01007797.1:0-35000 GCA_019973935.1 Trichonephila clavipes | reverse complement strand
AAACATTCTCTCTCTTTTATTTTTAATCATCCTAATACTAAATAGCAGTCTCCTATGGATTGTAATAAGCTCCGAGCTAAAAATGGAACAGCAATAATTATTCAAATTTTTACATCAATTGCATTAATAATGTGTCTCAATATGCACACCATACCCCAAAATGCCGTCGCATCTCGGCTTGTAATGACTGCTTCGAAGACACTGTTCAAGAGCTCTTTTGATTTAACAGACATGCACTCACACACAAAGAGAGCATTTTCTATCCATCGATAGATAGAAAAATGTTAAGTTTTTGGACGCGACAATAGTCAAATGATTTGCCTACCTTCGAGAATTTAATTTCACAATATATATATGCAATAGGGCATAATTTCTTAGCTCAACAGTTCGCATTTCTTTATACAGTGTTTACTGGACAACAAATTGGGTATTGAGTATTTTTCAAATTTTTTTTCACACGATAAATTTGAATTAGTTACAGAAAATAATGAACCTTTGATTGCAGAATAATACGAGTAAAGAATGTTGTATCCACATTTCCTTTTTCCAATTACTAATGGCCATAGTTTATTTTCTATGCTTTCTCTTTTTTAATCTGTTTTTTTTTACTTTTAGATTTTTTTATAGCTACTTTTAGATTTTTTTCATAGCTAGAGACTTATTTCCTTATCGGCCTGGCTGTGGCCTGTCTCGCTATTCTTAATCGTTTCTCTCCTATGTCACCAATCATTCTCTCTCTCTTTTTAATCACCCTGAATAATACCGAATAGCAGTCTCTTATGGATTGTAATAAGCTCCGAGCTAAAAATGCAAAAGCGATAATTATTTAAATTTTTATATCAATTATATCATAATGTGTCTCAATATGCACACCAAATCCAAAAACGCCGTCGCATCCGCGGCTTGAAGCTGTCGCGTCTTGTGATGACTGCTTCGAAGAACCTGTTCAAGAGCTTTTTTATTTATTAAGAGACATAAACACACATACAAAGAAAGCTTTGTGTAACTATTAATAGATAGAAAAATGTTACGTTTTTGGACGCGACGACAGTCGAATCATTTGCTACCTTCGACAATTTATAATTTCACAATATATATAAGTAATAGAGCATAAATACTCAGCACAACAGTTTGTTTTTCGTTATACAGTGTTGAATGGACAACAAATTGGGTATTGAGTATTTTTAAAATTTTTAATTCTCGATAAATATGAATTAGTTACAGAAATTCATGCACCTTTTGATTGCAGAATAATACGTGAAATGAATGATGGTTTCTGTCCTATATATGTCACCAATCATTCTCTCTCCTTTTTTAATAACCCTAAATAATACTGAATAGCAATCTCTTATGGATTGTAATAAGCTCCGAGTTAAAAACGAAACAGCAATATAATTTTTCAAATTTTTACATCAATTACATTAATAATGTGTCTCAATATGCACACCACATCTAAAACTGCCGTCGCATCTGCGGCTTGAAGCTGCTGCTGCTGCTGCTGCTGCTGCTGACTGCTTCGAAGAAAGTGTTGCTGCTTTGTAATGATTTAAGAAAGTGTTGGAAAGCACACACACAGAAAGAGAGCATTTTCTAAACATTGATAGATAGTAAAACGCTAAGTTTTTGGACGCAACGACAGTCAAATGATTTTCCTCCCTTCGAGAATTTAATTTCACAATATATATACAGTGAGTAAAAAGAGTATTGGTAATTGTCTATAATTGATCATATTAGGTAACAAAAGAAATGATTGACAATTTTAACTGGACATAACGAACACAGGAGGCAATAAACACACAAATCTAATGAAACTTTAATATGCCTTTTACACAAAATATACAACAAAAACATAAATTTGCATGTCAAAAATGTATTGGCAAAGTTCTAACTGTTATGCAAATTTTGTCGTATTGAGGTCACGTGTTTAGACTGATAAGAAAGCCTGTTAGTGTAAAGTCTGCAGTGCTATTTTAAAATTTTTAAAACGGTATTTTGTTAATGCTGTGATAAAATGGCTTCAAAATAGAAGGAGTTGGATGTTAATGTTAAAAACATGATTATTCAGCTCATGAAATGAGGGTTTAATTTTTCGTGCTATAGGAATACAACTGAATATAAGTTTATTTACTGTCAGAAGTGTTGTAAAAAAGTTCCAAAGAGACAGGATCCACAGAAAATAAGATTAGAAGGAGATGGCCTGGAATATTTTCTGCAAAGGAGAAACGTAGCATTATCAAAGAGGTTAAGAAAAATTATAAAATAAGTGCACCCCAGTTAGCTAAAGATGTTGCTAATACTTCGCATAAAACTTTTAGTGTACAGACTATACGGAATGTTTTACATGAAGAAAGTTGTTATGGAAGGGCAGTTAGAAAGGAACCTTTTATTTCGGAAAGAAACAGAAGAGATTAGATTTTGCAAAATCTCATGTTAATTTATCAAAGTTTAACATTTTCGGGAGTGATGGACGACAATATTTGTGGAGAAAGCCAAACTCCCAACTGGAAAAACAACATTTAGCACCGACTGTGAAACATGGTGGAGGGAGCGTCTCAGTTTGGAGCTGTATGGCAGCAAACGGAGTTGGCAAACTGTGCTTCATTGATGGTATTATGACAGCACGTACGTACATCGACATATTGCGCCATAATTTGCAATCCTGTGCCTAAAAACTTGGCTTAAGAACATCATTTGTGTTTCAACAAGGCAATGACCCTAAGCATACAGCGAACCTCACCCGGGAGTGGTGTGACGAATCTGTACGGAACATTTCCACTAATCTTCTTAGGCGTCTTTTTGGGAAATATAAATTCGCGTTTATTTCCAATCAACTCCAAAAAGATGAACGGAATATTTAAATTAGATAGGGTATTAAAGTCGAGCGTTGTGAGATAGCAAGTGAAATGATGGAACGCTATTGAGCCAGCAATTTTAAACGCATTTTTAGAAGATTCAAGGAGATTAGATTCATCAAGACGTCGTGCTGCTAGACGTATCAGAAAGCTGATATAAGTCAGCGGTAAATATAATTTACGTACGCTTAAAATAAGCGTCAGTTTAAGCGACTTAGTTAAAGTTAATGAAAGTTAAGAATTCGAGTACGTGTATTTCTCGGATCTCCTATTTCGGTAGACCTTACTTGAGCTTGAGCTTAATTATTAATTAATTGCATTATTAGTAATTCAATTTAATATATAAAGGCAAATCCCTTTAAGCGACGTAACATAATAGTATTCTATGTTATCAGAGATTTTTTTTGAGAAAATTATAACAATAAATAAATATTATTATTATTCAAAATGGCTCTTAGTGGTCCTTTGCCTCAAATTAATCTTGGTGTTCAAGGTGAGACCTAGTGGGGTCACCACATGGTTAATGTATAACTCTCCTCGCCAGTTAATGACACCACCTCAATCGCTTGACATAAATCCAATTGAGAATTTATGGCACAAATTGGACGTAGAAATCAGGAAACAAAATTTCGTGTAAAGACGAACTTAAGCGTATACTCCTGCAAGAATGGCACAAAATTCTCAATAGTACAACCAAGACTTTAGTTTTCTCTATGAGAAATAGATTGCAAGCTGTTATAAATGCAAAAGGTATGCATACAAAGTATTAAACATATCCTTATTTTGTTCTAACATTTTACTTATTATTTTGCCAATACTTTTTTGACATGCAAAAATACGTTTTTGTGTGTGTGTGTGTGTGTGTGTTGTATATTTTCTGTAAAAGACATATTAAAATGAAAGTTTCATTAGATTTGAGTGTTTATTACCTCCTGTGTTCGTTATGTCTATTTAAAATTGTCAAGCATTTTCTTTGTTAGTTAATTTTATCTATTATAGGCAATTGCCAATACTTTTTTTACCCACTGTATGTAATAGAGCATAATTACTCAGCTCATCAATTTGCATTTCTTTATACAGTGTTGACTGTACAACAAACTGGGTATTGAATATTTTTCAAATTTTATATCACACTATAAATATGAATTAGTTAAAGAAAATCGTGCACCTTTGATTGCAGAATAATACGAGAAAAGAGTGATGTATCCACATTTCCTTTTTCCATTGGCTAATGGCCATTGTTTATTTTCTGTGCCTGCTCTTTTTTATCTGCTTTTTTTACTTTTAGATCATTTTTAGTTCCCCTTCCCAGCTAGGGAGTTTAAATTCTTTTTCATAGTTAGAGACGTATTTCATTATCAGTCTGCCTCTGGCCGGTCTCTCTATTCTTGATCATATCTGCTATGAGCAATGAATTCTCTTTTTTTCCTTAAATAACCCCATCTAACACTGAATTACACTCCCTAATAGATTATAGTAGGTTCAAACCTAAAAACGGAACAGTTAGGCATTAATCCTATCTTTATATCAATTGTACCATTTGTCTCAATACGCACGACACTACCATAAATAACGTCGCCTATGCTGCTGCTATGCTACTTGTAATGACTGCTTCGAAGAAATTGTCAAAGAGTATTTTGATTTATTAACATACGTATAAAGAGTATTTTCTAACCTTCGATCGACAAAGAATTGTTTAGGTTTTTGGGCGTGACGTCAGTCGAATGATTTATATATATATATATATATATATAATAGCATAATTACTCAGCTCATCAATTTGCATTTCTTTATACACTGTTGGTCGAACAACATATTGAGTATATTTTTAAATTTTTTATCAAACGATAATTATAAATTAGTTGCAGAAAATCATGCACATTTGATTGCAGAACAATACCAGAGAGAGAAAAGAATGATATATCCACTTTTCCTTTTTCATGGTCTAATGCCCAATTTTTATTCTACTTGCCTGATTTTTTCATCTTATATCCCCTTTTAGATCATTTTCTTGGTTCCCCTTATCGGTCTGCGTGTCTAGCCAGTCTCGCTATTTTTAATAATCTCTGTCGAATTATTCTCTTTTTTTAGCGCCCGATCTAACACTTTTTTTTAACTTTTGATTATTGGATTATGATCAAGGACTTGTCCCAGTTTTTTATCCTGGGGTTTTCTTTTCGTTCCTCGAGTTTTTCTTATTGATATATTGTACTCTTAATCCCTTTTTAATATAAATTTATTGTCCCTGTTTCTGTAGGGCTATTTTTTCTTTGTTTTTATGTAGAACTTTTTTAAGGAGTAATTGTTTCTTCTTTTAGCCTGTATTACTGGGTACTTGTATTTCAGATTGGACCCTTTCAAATTTTTATTCGTAAAAAAGTATTTTTGTACGATTTCTTTTTAGACTACATTATATGTTTATGTGATTCTCTTTGCTTATACTGTACTCTATTTGTACCTTTATGTTTTTTATTCCTCTATGATTTGCTCTTCTATTAGCTCTAGGTCTTGTAATCAGGGGCTTATTATTGTAAAAAGCAGACTACTGAATATCTTATCTTGTAAACCTCGTCTGTATATTTTATAATATTGATAAAAAAAATTCTCGATTTTCAGTACCGAGTGAACGATGTCATAAATTGTGTCCAGAGCCGTCTGACTATTGAATTCTGGGACATCGGATGTTTTATGGTCAAAAGCTCAGTCTGGAAATGTATTTGATCAGAGTCAAACTTAAAATAGGAAAAGGGCTTTAAAAAGTTAAATTCTAATGGCTGCACTTGTGTCCAAACAGTTTAACCAAGTGCAATCCGATTATATGTTAAAATATATAGTCATGGAAATACTCTACCATTGTTAAAGGATGTATTAAGATTTTTATTTTATTTATATATATATATATATCCTATTCAATATTTCTTTGAAAATAAATACATTCCCTCATGTTTGAAAACAAACCAGGGGTATTCCAGCTATTAAAAGGGGAAATAAATGTTTCTAAAATTATAAGCCAATTGCAGTTTTAAGTCCTTTTAAAAATTTTTAAAGTCATAATATATGAAGGGCCTTTCCATTAAGTTAATGTAATTTTATGCCTAAGTGTTCGACTACTACAAATTTATTTTGCCTCACGAATAAAATGTATCATCTTGGTGTTATCTACTCTGATTTTTCTCTATGGCATTTGATTCTATTTCACCAGTATTTTAAAGAAACTAAAAACTATTGGATTACATGCTAAACTTTCGGACTGGCTACTTATTTAAGTAATTGGATACTATGTATATTTGAATAATGTTATATCCGATTGGTTTACAAACACATCAAGTGTCCCCAGGGCTCTAACCTTGGACCCTGTGTATTTATTTTATTCATTAATAACCTTCGTAGCATTTTAAAATTCCATAATTATCTTTTTTATTTTCTGATGACTTAAAATTGCTTAGGTTAGTGTAATGTACACTGCGGTCAATATTATAAACACCTACTTAACGCATTACACCACACCTCGTAAAATTAAGACATTCCAACATGGAAGTGTTTGATCTCCGAGTTGCATCTATTAAAGCCCCAAATTTGCTCTATCAGATTAAGATCTGGCGACTTAAATGGATAGGGCATGAAATCGTATTCATTATGTTCCTCGAACCTATCGTAATTAGAAGCGTGGGACATTGGACGTTCTCCTGTGGAAAGATTCCTTTTTCATCTGCTAAGACATACCATATAAATGTGCAACAGATCCGCATTTATGCTCAGATCAGTCTGCAGCTTTCATGGTCTGTTGTTCTGTAGGTTAGTATAATGTACACTGCGGTCAATATTATAAACACCTACTTAACGCATGTTAGTATAATGTTTTCTGTAGGTTAGTATAATGTACACTGCGGTCAATATTATAAACACCTACTTAACGCATTACACCACACCTCGTAAAATTAAGACATTCCAACATGGAAGTGTTTGATCTCCGAGTTGCATCTATTAAAGCCCCAAATTTGCTCTATCAGATTAAGATCTGGCGACTTAAGGTATCCGACTACCCTAAAACCATGATTTTTTTCAAAAATTGGCAAATTGTTTTATGACTTTATTTTATAGAGCATTTTATTAACTTAATAACAATACCAAGTACTTTATTTTCCCTCCACTAGAACAAAAACTACAAGCGTTTTAGTAAAAGCAAATGCCATAACTTTACACAAGATGTCAAACTTTGAAATGCGTTTTACTCGAAATGTGTTTTTTTTCGAAAAACTCAAACGGGGACCGCGATTGCTCAAAAACTTTTGAAAATAATTAGCTGAAATTTTTTGCTTATGTTCTGCATAACAGTAGAAGTGTTTTGATCTTCCGATTTATCAATAACTGTTTTATTTCAAAATTTGCAGTTCTTTATGTGAATATAGTCGATGTTTTTTTAAGCAATTTCGTATAATGGCTTAGATAAAGTGCTCTAGTTTTTGTAAAAATTAAAATATCTCTTATCCTGAAGGTCACTTCAAACAGGAATAACAAAGTAACACATCAAAATTGAAAAATTGAGAATTTGTTCATAAAATCTTTGCACAGAGCGGGCCCCGTTTATGTAATTTTTCGTACATTTTTACTAGTTTTTTCCCATTTTAATAATTTTTTTTTTTTTTTTTTTTCTTTTACCAATTTTAGGATTTTTTCCTTAAAATATACTAAATACATATAAAGATCTCCATATCTCTTTTTTCAAAAAAAGTTGTCGCATACCTTAAATGGATAGGGCATGAAATCGTATTCATTATGTTCCTCGAACCTAACGTAATTAGAAGCGTGGGACATTGGACGTTCTCCTGTGGAAAGATTCCTTTTTCATCTGCTAAGACGTACCATATAAATGTGCAACAGATCCGCAATTATGCTCAGATCAGTCTGCAGCTTTCATGGTCTGTTGTTCTGTAGGTTAGTATAATGTACACTGCGGTCAATATTATAAACACCTACTTAACGCATTACACCACACCTCGTAAAATTAAGACATTCCAACATGGAAGTGTTTGATCTCCGAGTTGCATCTATTAAAGCCCCAAATTTGCTCTATCAGATTAAGATCTGGCGACTTAAATGGATAGGGCATGAAATCGTATTCATTATGTTCCTCGAACCTAACGTAATTAGAAGCGTGGAACATTGGACGTTCTCTTGTGGAAAAAGATTCCTTTTTCATCTGCTAAGACATACCATATTAATGTGCAACAGATCCGCAATTATGCTCAGATCAGTCTGCAGCTTTCATGGTCTAATGTTCTATTACAACTAAAGGCCCCAGAGCCATCTACAGAACATCTCTCAAAGCATAATATCACCTCCCAGCTTGTATATAACCTGCTGTACATGGAGAAAGCAACTATTCGCTTGGAAGACTGCATACCCTGACACGAACATCGATGCGATGAATGAGAAATCATGCTTTCTCCCCGACCACGTAACTCTTCCACTTATCCATGGCCCAATCTTGATGTTCCTGGATCATTGTAGGTGTAGTTGGCAATAACGCTTGATCAACAGAGGCGAGTGAGAGAATAACGTCGCACTGTTCAGCTACACTAGGGATTTTGGCGGCGGACCTCTTAATTTTGAACCATGATCAAGTGACAAGGACGACACCGGAGCTGGCACCCCCTTCATAACTACAACACCAACGGGAGGGCGTTTGAGCTCTCGATAGATTTGACGTGCAACGCTCCCCTACACGACGGATCTTTAGTGGTACTGGGCTCGAACTCATGACATGCCTGCCATGATCCGATACCTTGGTCATTGGGCTACCTTGGCCCCAATCAACAGAGGCACACGAATGGAGTGTTTGCTGTGCAGTACCATATCCAACAGTGTCCACTGTGTGTTCCAAAACATTTGTACTTGGACCTGCATTGCAGTGTATCTTTCATCTGACCTGTCTGGTGTAGATTTTGTTTCATTAAGCGGGATAGTCTCCGACGTCCTTTGTTTTTGAGGATGCATGAACCTCCAGCAGCTAGGCGTCTACAGCTGGTTTCACAGTCATTAAGCAACTTGGCACAAATAAAAAATTGGCAGATAGTGAAGAGCCTACCAGTCGTGTTGTTTTGGAGACTCTCGTTCCGAGTCTTTGAAGAATCTCAATCTTCTTTCCCACTAACAAATTCGCTTAGATCAGCAGCCTTTCGCATCACTCGTAAAAGTGCAAGAATGATTCCTTACCTACTCCAGCAGCAGTTAAATACCATTTCTTTTTAATACCTTCACATCCAGACTAGTTCATTGAGAAATATGGAGGTGTTCGTAATGTTTTAGCTCGACAGTGTTGCGTTAAAGAAGTCTTGTATTTTTGGTTGAAGAATGACAGTTCAGCTTACAAACCATTTGCTTTATAATATATTTGAATTCAACAACTGAAATTCTTAACCTCGAGTAAATATCTTAATTCTTATAATGGTCAAAATTTGTACAAATATTTTTGTAACTTCTAGTTTCCAGAAATTTGCACGATGTCCAGTAATGTAAATGAAATTTAGGTGCAGTATCTAAATTTTTACCTGGTATATAAAACAGAACGATAAAGTTTAATTGTTGATTAGAAAAAATATTCTATTTCAAAGCCATTCAGATAAAGATTTTTATACAACGAACAAAGTTAAATTTCACATTTCCAAACAACTTTCGAATCAACCATGTTTCGGCTGACAGTTGACTATTTCTCAGCACTCAAAAATTAGTCATCTTCTAAAAAATTCCCCTTCAAGAGATCTCTATCCGTTAATGCATTCTAATATTCTCTATATTTAAGTTTAATTTATATCTGAAGAAAATAAGAGATTAACTAGACAGAATTTGTATCTAAAATTAACCCATGTCTGCATTCCATGTAAATATTTTAAACCTTAAATGCGTTTTAAAAATGCAAAAATAACTTTTGTTCTCTACGATAATTATGCATGTAGAAAAATTAACATTTAGAATTTTATCATTTGTTGGAATGTGTGTTCCATGTCGGAAAATAATTTCAATCACTTTTAGTTTCAAGTTTAATTTAATACAAAGAGAATGAAAGTAATAAAATACAATTTATAAATGTATAATAGAATAAAATCACTAACGCTTAATTTGCGTATAAATATATATGTTCTTGTAAAACCCTCCATGGAGTTCGTCTTTCTCAAAAGTATGATTCTGCATTACTTTTAGACATCTTTATAGTGGAGGAAAGTACGAAAACATTCTTTTACACAACATTGATAAATTCTTCAATTTACTCGTTTCAATAATGAGCAAGAGAGGACTTCTTTCCAATGAAGTTGTCAAACATTTTTAAATATGAAAATTTCTTCGTCGTCAGTAAGGAAACTTATTGCAATTTCAATCATTTGGTTCCATCTTATGAAAGTTAGTCCGTTGATTAAATTCAATTCTGAAACAAAATACGCCAATAATTAAAAATATAAGTTATTTGAATCCAAAAGTGATCAAATAATCTTTTAACTATTGAACAGTTATTCCAAAATTTAAAACAAGCCCTTAAATATCTAAATCAAACTGAAAACAAGGTTACAATTAATTGTACTCTAAACTCAACTACCATACTTCGGTTGCAAATAAAATCGTCCGAATCGGCAAAAGTGGAATACAAATTTGACTTTCAAATAAGAATCCATTTTAACCGCAAAGATCCGCACGTTCTGCTTGCATGGTTATTTTAATATGAACCGTAATCAGTTTTAAAATTGCTTCTAAACGAGGAATCTAATTTGACATGGGCTCTGTGGATCTTTAATGCGAATGGAATACAGAACTGCAGCTTGACTTGTCCATCATTAAGTTCACAATCGTATACTACCTGGTTTTTGGAGTTATTAGGTTATCAATTCTAATTTGCTTGGTAAACTATTATAACAACGACCTATGATTATAATTAGTCACTAATCTCAAGTATTCCGAAGATTTTTTTACCTGTATGTGAAACAGTTTCTATTACTTGACACCTGACCTGCATTAAGTTGATGGAAATTAAATTTTATTATAAGGAGTTTAAAAACACTTTGCAAACAATTTCTTTGTACGTTCCTATTGAAAATTATATTAAGGGCAAAAAATCTTTCACATTTTTCAATTCAACCATTTGATTCGTTTAAAAGACAGATGAACTATGTATTCTTTTGAATAAATTTTTCAACAGAATTATTATTTCAATGAAAGTTATCTTTTAGTTCTGACTCATAAATATATCACTTGACTTGTCTGCTATATTCTTCGCACAAACCGATTTATTAGTCAGATATCTAATCCAAGATAAAAATAGAAACAATTTCATACTCAATAACCACTTTATTTGTAAGTAAAAATTCGAATAAATTTAAACGTTATTTCAAGATTGATTATAGTATACTCACTTTAAATTCAAATAGTGAATCTTTTAAACTAAAGAAATCATTGGATACTTGAAATAATTTAGTAGTTCAAGGATCAAGATCGGAAGCTCAAGATCTTAAATGTTAGGAATGTTAAAATTTTCGCGATTCGTAATAACCCGATCAACAGTTTTACCCATAAGTTATAATTTCTCTTGGTAATAAATGAAAATTAACTAAAAATTTTTTTGGAAATCTGTTAGAAAAATTTTTGAATTCACCTAAGCTACATAGAATTTTTTCTTGAACAAAATCAAACTCTCCTCTGTCCGTTTTAAAACATTAGAGTTTTCCAGAGACGTTTACGCAGAAGTATCCAATTACGTCATTCGATGGCAAAATTTCCTATAAAGAATGCCAGATCAATCAGGATAAATGAAATTCGTTCCATTTTAAATTCTCACAAATGATGTTTGACTATCTACTGCTTGATACTTATGCTAAAAAAATAGGAATATTCCCTTTCGTATAAACAATATATACGCAATTACTCTAATACTCTAACTACTTCAAGGGAGATGCTAAATTACATTAGTTCTTTTACTATAACACAATATTTTAATTCCTTTTAAAATCTCTTAAAAATTTAATGTGTATAATTTAAAATACTCGAGCACTACAAGGTTCATATAAAATAATAAGATGGATACAAACTTTGATACCAGAAAAACGCAGTCATTTTCGAGGAAAAGCTTTCTTCCTCACTCTTCGCTGGAAAAGTTTATCACAAGTGATTATGAATCGAGGAATTCTTAATTGCTCATGATTTAGAAGGAAATGGAAGCTTCTATTTGTGAATGATCCGATTTTATACGGAAATCAAACTCTGCTTCAAGTATTTCTTCAATAATTGAGAAAATGAATGGATAAGCTTTCATCGCAAGTAACGAGATCGTGAAAGATTTAAAGGTAAATTGATTTAGAGCAAACTTTCACAATTTCATACGCGAGATATAGTAGAAGCAGTGAAAGGTAGTCATTTCAAGAGTTATCACATTTCGCAGATGTTGCTTGAAAATATATCACTCCATTGATTTGAAATGTTAGTATTGTGTGTGAAGATTGGCATTAATGAACATGCAGAATTTTAACATGTCTAATGATCCGATATTGTTAATTATACAAATACACACACAACTAGTTATAATTACACAAAATCAAATTTAAGAATTTTGGAAACGTAAAAGTTATGCCTAAGTTCTTTAACAGAAAAAGGAAGTTTATTTTTAGTAATTGGAGAGGCTGTTAAGCCTCTCCAATTCACCTAAGATAATGGAGAGATTGGACGGTAAATTGCTGGAAGTACCAAAGCGTTCATTCATAATGTTTTCTGGTTCGACATAATACCAAGAAAATGAGTCATCTCTAAAAGTTGAAGCTGTTCTGCAATCATTATCAGCAGTCAAATTTTCATCAATTGCAAGGTCATACGACATCCCATTCTTGACTTCAGGATAAATAGCTGCATTGCATGAAGCTACCATTGACTCATCGCTCTGAAACTCCGTTCGGAGAGGTTCATCAATAAGATCAGGCTCATTATAAAACCAAGAAAATTGTTCATCTCTTACAGACATGTCATCTATAGATTCCTCGTCAGAAGATAAAATTGTGCTATCGTTTCCAGCACTCAAGAGCGATATTACATCATCATTGGTATCCAATTTTATGTGTTTACCATCAGGAAGGGAAAATTTCACTAACCCGTCGATTAGTTGCACCTCTGAATCTTGAGGAATCAAGTTCCTTTCAGATTCATAGACAAAATCTTCCGGCTCGTTGTAGTACCAAGAAAACGATTCGTCGGAATCAGAAGCACTATCCCTCGAATCCTCGTCATCATAAGAGGATTCTGTTACTGCCTGTCTGAGATCACTTTTGGAACTCTGAACATGCATCGAATCATTATTTGTAGAAGCTGCAACAGGTTTGGGATTATCAGATTCTATATTTGTATCACTAAGAGACGTTCCTGTTAATTTAGTCACATGCATTATACTTTCTAGGTTTCGAGAAAGTGCGACAATTTCATTGGAATATTCATGATCATCTGAAGAAAACGAATTGTTAGTGAGCGAGGTTTTCCTTTTCCACGAGTCATTCTCAGTTGATGAAGTCTTTATTAAATCATCAAATTGAGCATCAACAGAACCATCGTTATTAGCAACAGATTCAAGTACATCGATATTGTTACAACTTTTGAATCCCTCGGAAAAAGAGGCTTTAGACTCAGCGACGGGAGAAACTGCAGCTTGACCATCATTTTGAGAAGGTTTAATTTCTGGAGATTTACTGGTAAGGCAATTCATTTCATCACCACTGGAGAAAGCTCTTGACGAATCACTAACTTTGATATATTCCTCAATCGAAACTGAAGGTCTGAGATCCGTCAGGTTGTCATTTAAAATATTCGGCGAATAATCGGATCCTTCATATTCCTCCGAACAGTTTTCTTGAAAGAAAATAGAAGCGACTGAAGCATTAAATTTTTGCTTTGTGTCATTTAATTCGTAATTTACTCTCCATTTATCGAAATAAGAATTGGGTGTATCTTGGTAGTCCACTTCAGTGCACTCTTTGTCGAAAACAGTGTCAGAATCTTCAGAATAAAAATCCATTTGTGTATAAGTTCTCTTATGAATCTCTGGTTTGTCTTCCTGGTTTTCCATTACTAAAACGCTGGAAGAAAATTAAGATTTTTATTTTTAAATGTCAACATTTCTGAAATAGTTAACTAATAAAAGTCAAATTAGAACGTTATTACACTTTTAATGTCATAAAATGATCCCCCCACACAAAGGTATAAATGTCTTATATTCTGGCCTAATGTAATATAAAAATGCATAGTAATAAATGCACATTACTTCAGAGATAATTCAATTTTTTCCTCAAGTGTTTTTTATCCATTTCCTACATTTTAGTGCGTTTGGTACTTTATTTTCAAAATAATATGCCGATTAAATTAAAAGGATACAGTATGACAGCCAATGATACATCTCAAAAGCAGTTAAATTAATGTTATTAATCCTTCGGACTAAAGAGGTCAGCGAGTGAGTGAATATTAACGTCACACTGTTTAGCTACTCTAGTTCTTACACGAGTCGCTTCTCTACAAGGCAGGTTTTCAGTGGTACTGGGCTCGAATTCATGACACGCCGGCCACTAGTCCGTTACCTTGACCACTAATCTACCACGACCACAAAAAAGGTCAGACAAGATCCATTAGACTTTGTTTTAAAATTCAAGCACACAAAGAGAATCAGTCTTTCATAGAGAGATGTTCAGAGTTTCAGTATTGTGAATTTTAAAATTAGATTAAGACAGTTTTAAAGTTAAATATCCGAATTAAGAGTTTTCACTTAAGGGAAAAAATAGTTCAATTACTTCAGATGTTTTCATAATATTACGCATTTAGTTCAGATGGACCGATATCATGCTATAATTTCTCGGCGAATTTTATACTAACTAAAAGTAATTATTATAAATGGTCAAATTAAATTAGTTTGCAACACTAAGTATTAAAAAGTTCTCGCATACACTCAGGGGCCTCGCTTATGCATTAGACTTTAAAGTTCCCCATACCTTTCCTATATGCATATAAGTTTATTACCTACACAAATTATAAATAAAATTATTGCAATTTATTTTTTTATAGCGGGTGTTTGAAATCTTTCTTCAACTGTTTTTCCCCGATATCTTATTAAAACATAGTTTTAAGTATAACAAATTAAAAATCTCAAAAGATTAAGAAAAGTGTTTCTTATCGAGTAAAAACGAAATTAGATGCATGTTCGATTTTAATCATGTTTGCATGTTTAAATCTGAAAATTCATGAAACAATATCGATTTTTAATGCAATTAATGTTTTTTATAAATAGTTAAAGTAATTGAATGCTTCAGACAAGAAAAATCATTAATTGTATTAATACATACTAATAAATCCACTAAACATTTTGTTAAGGTATTAATAGAAATTCTTACCCGAAACTGTTTCAGCAAATGCAAGTATTCAGAAGTTAAGAAGGCGCAGTCTACTCAGAATGCTTCTTTAAAACCTGATTCCGTAAATGCTTTGAAGTTTAAGCTAAAATATTCAATATGCATTTTATTGGCGATTGTTTGATTGGTTATGGTCATAAGGCATTACATAAACTTTCTCATTTCTCTTTGTCCTGAGTACCAGGAAAGCCCTCAAGCAGCTGAACAGTGTGACGTTAATATTCACTCATTCACCCTAAGTACCAGGGTGTACTAGTCGAGCGTTGCTTACTACTGATTCCAGAACTCCTATCCTACGATGTTTCAAGCCGACGGATTATTTCCCTTGAGAACCATTATGTAGAGAATTCCGTAAGTACCTCTAAAGCTGTATTCACATCAAGGCAAGTTAGCGTCAAGCGTTGAGTGTCAAGCCAATCAGAGACTCTCGGGCGATGACGCTCAACGCTGACAACTTTGGTGTGATTGCAGCTTTAGACATTAATAATAGACAGTGTGGGTGAGTGAGAGTTATAATAACGTTACACTAAAAGGCTACACAAGGGCTATTGACGATGGACTTCGTAATTTTGAGCCCTCGTCAAATGGCGAGGACGACACCTGAACTGGACCCCCACTCCTAACTACCTAACTACACCAACGGTATGACGTTTGAGCAATAATCGTCAGATTGATTGATTGATTGAATATTAACGTCGCACTGTTCAGCTTCACGAGGGCTTTTGGCGACGGACCACGTAATTTTGAACCATGATCAAGTGACGTGGACGACATCTGAGCTGGCACCCCCTCCCTCTCCTAACTACCACACCACACCAATGGGAGGACGTTTCAGCTCTCGACAGATTTAGCGTGAACTGCCCCCTACACGGCGGGTCTTTAGTACTGGGCTCGAACTCATGACATGCGTGCCATGATCTGATACCTTGACCACTGGGCTACCACAGCCCCCAATAATCGTCAGAGGATAACTACGCTGCATGTGGACGTCACTTTAACCGTGGTAGACAAGTGGCCTTACAATTGAGCTCGGGATATTTGTCTCTCTCTCCCTTTCTCTCTCTCTCTCACTCACTCACTCTCAAGTACAGATTCCATTAGAAAACTTTTCTTATGGAGACGATGATACTTGTTAAATCTGTCAGAGTTTTTTAAACTTGATGTTGTCGTGGTATGGAGGTGGAGAGTGGGGTTCCGGTTCAGATATCGACCTCGTCATTTGGGCTTTGCTCAGTTTTGCAAGACGAGTTAGATATTACTTGATGGGAACCACTATTTCAGAGAAATGTGTTAATTCAAACCAAACCAAATAGCCCCCCTGTTTTGCTTCTGTTGTGACATAAATATACCAATCAATAAAATCATTATGAATTACTTTAATCTTTAGGCTATTCGTATTTTTCTCATAAATCTTATTGCATTATTTTCCATCTAATACCTAAAGAAATTTTTCATATAAGAGAACCATATAAATCGAGAAATCTATCACATAATAAACCGTAGATCAACGAAGGATTTGATTGATAACTCACTGATTGGATATGAAGCTAATGTGAAGGGAATACTTAAGTCAAAAATATTACTATAGAAATTCACCCAAAGCCTTCTTGAGAGCCTATTTCTTTCTTGAATGACTTAATTCTTTTCTCTTGAATAGCATCAATCTCAAGCTACAGCAAAAACGCACAAAATTTGCTTTTCCCTCTTTCGTTTATCTTTCTTTAAAGAATACGAGACTCGCTATCCCAATGATCCGCGTGTTTCATCTATTCTGTCAAGGAATTTGATTAACGCGAGTGATGCGCGTACTCTGGCTGTGAATAGTAACGATGCTTTTACTGCAATAATAAAATTTTGTCTCAAACAGCTAAACATGTGTGTTTTAACTCAACGACTGCTTGGGTTAACTTGGCCACTGAATAAAGACCAGCCAACGAATTGGTACGATGTGTCATCTTGGCGCAAGATGTGCAACAATGCTTCACTGTCTTTCGTTCAAGGCTTGGCTACTGTTCTAGTTTTCAACTTTCAGATGTGTCCACGGTAAATGAGTGGCTATGGTCATGAACTCATGGCCAATCGGTGATGAGTTCAAACCTTAGTGCCACTAAAGATCCCATGTAAAGAGGCTGAAGCACGTTAAATCTGTCGTTGGTCATAGTCCACTTTTATGTGGTGTGAAGGTTTGGAGAGTGGATGCCATCTCTCACGTGTCGTCCTCGTCAAGTGATGAGGACGTCTCCCATAGCCCTCGATTTGTCTTATAATGCGAGGTTTTGAACACTCACTCATTTAACTTTCCAATTCCTTTTGGAGAGCCTTAAGAAATTCCAGGCCCTTTTTCTCTTCTAATATCTTTAATAATTGTACAGCGAAGAATACGAATGTGGATTTGGTATTTCATTTTCCTGGTTTCTCTACCACTACAGTACTGGTAGAGGGAAGGCTGATTATTTTGTTTGACAAGTCTTTGATAAAATAACAACATTAATTACTCAAACTATTTTGAGCAAGAAGAACTAACAGTTAACTACGGGCATCATAAATTTAAAGAACTCTAAAATGACAGTGATGACATTGAGCTATCATCCATCTGACCATAGGAATTATGACTAGAACCAGCAACTTCACTTAAATATGTTGTTCGCGAAACTTGTTACCATCGTTAGTGAGCTAACGTGGTCCGGGCCGCTGTTGGATTTATTTTGTAATGATAGGACGCTTCTCTCTCAGACTGTCTCTTTCTAACACAAACAAAAGTCCTAACCACAGCCAACATACCTCGTTGAAGGGAACCACGATAAAATAACAAAGTCGACATCTGAAGGAGTATCTTCTACCTCCCCACAATATAAGAAAGCACTTTCAAATAAGGAGAAGCACTTTCAAATAAGGAGGGCACTTTCACAGGAGCACTTTCAAATTTAATTCGCAGTATCCCCTTTACAGACATTAGGTTCTTAGGAAAATGATTAGAGCTAGATTTCATGACTTGACATAATACCAACGGTCACAAACAGGATGCCGGGACGAATCATCTCAGTGGTCTCATGCGAAAGAGTACTAAAAAAATGTTCCAGGAAGCAAATTTATTAGAAGAAATATATACCTGTGTAAACATATGTATGAATCTATACATGTACATATGTATATGAATAAGATTCGAAATCTAGCAATGTTTTGATAAAATAAACCAATAACGGTAAAAACTTTGAAAAATATATATCATGCATATCTCAAACCAGTAATTCATTGAAGAACTATGAGAATATAATTTTTTATAGTAAATCTAACTTTCTTACCAATGAATTCAGCAATAATTTCAGATAGAAAAAGAACAAATAATTGAATCTAATGGAACAGAAGTGAAGAACGTAAGCAAAAACAAATCGTCTATTTAAAGAAAAAATAAGGCCGGTATGTTTTACTATTCCTCGAATGTTCCTGTTTATGCTGTGTTTTATATAGGATACGATTTAAAAAGTAAGTTTATAATTATCAAAAGGGTTTCTGAAGAGTTGTCAGATTTCAATAGTAATTAACATCTTAATTCTCCAAGATTATTAGTAGTTTCGTTAAATCTTTGTTTTATTTGTTGTGTGATATTTTCAATTACTTGATTGAAGAGTATATTACTGTTATAATATACTTCATTCTCTTCCCTATTTATCCCTGGAAGCAAATTTTTTCCTTTAAAAACTTACTGGAACCCCAAACCCTCTACTTTCATTGTATTTCCCTCGAGCATTGTGAATTTTTTCTAAAAGTTCAATACCAATGCAAAAGTTATTCGATGATTTTTGAGTTCGACTCGGGGGAAAAACAAACTCTGGTTTGTAAGTTTAAAACTTGATGAGAGATAGAGCACTTGTGTTGAGAGTATTAAGAAAACTCTTGATATATAAATGACAGGGGATGAGGTGAAAAATCGGAATAGTTATAAGCTCGAAGCGTGTTTGCATTAGAGTAGTTTCTCAGAATAGCAACTCGTTTTAAGTTGTTAACGAGAAGTTGAGATTACGCTAAACCTACTATATATGTTGAGGTTCAAGTAAACTCTTTAGTTTGAAAGTTGCTCTTCACCAAAAATTCTTTATCTGTGAAATGATACTATATTGTAGATTTTTAATCGATCTCTTTCGTTCTATAAGGATGTCTGGTAAAGAACAAAAGAATCCTACATCCGAAGAGCCTCATCAGCTCCAGCTCCTTCAACCAGCTCAAGGTGCAGAAGGTGGTTCAGAAAGTACAAGTACGGAAACGAGTCCTCAAGGAAGTAGCAAAAAGAAATGGAAGAACGCACTTCTAAAATATTCGCCAACGGGTAAAAGTTCAAAAACCAAAAGCAAATCTGAAGTTTCCCCTAAAGATGAGCAAACTGATATTAAAGAGAGATCTTCACGCAGCAATAGAACGTCATTTCAGAAGTTCGCAGAAAGGGCGAGGAATTTGGCGGGTCGAAAGAGCAGTAGGGATTTGAAAGATAACCTGTGTGAAAACGAAGAGAGAGAAGTCCACGAAGACAAAGAATCTACTAGAAAAAGGTTGAGTTCAATTCCAAAGCAGGTGGAATCTTCCATTGATCCTTCGAAATGCAAGCAACACCAACTTACTGACAGTTCATCGGTTGCATCTATGCCTACTTCCTCAATATCACTTGGAAGCAGTCCCTTTTCATCGGAGCCTGCGTCACCGAAAGATGAAGTTGCAACGTCTGATGATTTCTGATCTGGGATGAATCTGAAATGCAAAAATCGGAGTTTGATAATCCTTAATCACTAAATTTTCACCTTTCTGTACATGACAATTCTGTACGATCTAATTTATCTCTGAATTGTTTTTAACTCTTTTATAATGACATGTCTTGAACTTGTATGACGCGAAAAATAAAAATTTTAACTCTTCATTAAAAGCATTTTCCGTATCATTATTTCATAATGCAAAACTTAAATGGAGATTAGTAGATTCTTTAGAGTTCATCTAGGTGTAATTCCTTGTTCCTATGTACTTTGGAATGTAAATAAAATCTTTTAAAAATTTATTAGATTTAAGAATCGTATCAAACAAGGCAAGGAGAGGAATGTTAAGTACACAACTCTAAGATTCGTAACTAAGACGGAAGAATTACTAGTAACTGTCGGTCTATATTATCGATAGTGTTTTCAGAGTTACTCAAATTATCTTCTATTGTAGATATTTTGACGTGCGGAAATCTATTAGAACCGGCCAAATGCCCATCCTGGAATTTAATGAAAGTGTTAATAACTTTCGGTAACTCTTTAGCTAGTAGCGAGAAGTGCCTTTCATTCCTCAAGAAACGGATAAGGTTTAAAAAAAATTGGCCGAGTTTTATCGACTACCCGTAATATGAGATTAAGTATTGAATTGCATTTCCCTGGAACGTGTTGTATATTTCAAATCCGAAACTAGTTCGGTATTCGTCTACTTCTATACCGCCCATTATGAAGGAAAGATTGTTTATATCGCTGAAAAATTTTTCTTGTGAAAAGACGTGGGGGGATACATGTGTAACTAATTTCTCCAGAGGAAATATAGGACTTGCAAAATGCTATGTAAGAATACTTTACAGTGGAAGAAATTCGCAAAAAAAACTCTTATCCATGACTTGCTATTGAGAAATTATCTGGGTAGATGTACAATGGGATTCTTATTGGGTACAGGAAATTTTCATCTTAACTATGAAGCTATCTGTTGAACATCGAAATTTTGCCTATTAATTCGATCTAATGGGGGAATATATATCTTCAATTTTGAAGTAGGAAACCGCAAAGTATTAATCGATTCTTGAAGAACAGAGTTCAAAGACCTTATATAGGGTGTTTTTTTTTTCAGAGGTATAGAACTTTAAATTGCAATAAAACAACGATGTATTATTCGATTGACATGAATTTTTTTTTATTCTAAAGATAATCTTGTGGCATTACATTTTAAATATGATTTCTGGCATATGACTGCCACGGCTAGCTCGGATCTAGTCCAATCTGGACGTCCAATTTTCGATGACTTTTTCCAACATTTGTGTCCGTGTATCGGCAATAACACGGCGAATGTTGTCTTCCAAATGGTCAAGCGTTTGTGGCTTATCCGCATAGAACAATGACTTTACATAGCCCCACAGAAAATAGTCTAGCGGGGTTAAATCACAAGATCTTGGAGGCCAATTCACAGGTCCAAAACGTGAAATTAGGCGGTCACCAAACGCGTCTTTCAATAAATCGATTGTGGCACGAGCTGTGTGACATGTTGCGCCGTCTTGTTGGAACCACAGCTCCTGGACATCATGATTGTTCAATTCAGGAATGAAAAAGTTAGTAATCATGGCTCTATACCGATCACCATTGACTGTAACGTTGTGGCCTTCATCGTTTTTGAAGGATTCTACCAGCCCATAAAGCGCACCAAACAGTCAGTTTTTCTGGATGTAACGGTGTTTCGACATACACTTGTGGATTAGCTTCACTCCAAATGCAGCAGTTTTGTTTGTTGACGTAGCCATTCAACCAGAAGTGCGCTTCATCGCTAAACAAAATTCGCTTATGAAAATCGGGAACAACGGCAATCTCGTTTTGGGCCCATTCGACGAATCTATGCCTTGCTTAATCATATTTAAAATGTAATGCCACAAGATTATTTTTCGAATAAAAAAAATTCATTTCAATCGAATAATACATCGTTGTTTTATTGCAATTTAAAGTTCTATACCTCTAAAAAACACCCTATATACTCGTATATTCATTAGAGCTTATATTTACAGAAGAATTATATGTACTAACTTTATCTTCATTTGCTACATTTAATTTTAATCCACTTAGCAACGAAAACTGTTATATGGGTATTACGTAGACGGTGACATTGAAAACAAATGAATATCGCGCTCTTTTTTAACGTTAATAGGCCATAGAGAAATACTGCTACATTAGTGAAAGAATAGTGCACCTGACAATCTTGTTTCTGTTTGATCTTTAAGGATCTAATGATATTGCGTCTGGTAGAATTCGAAAACTAGCCCTTGGTCATTAACTCTGCATTCAAAGATTTGAACGTCCACATAGATAACCTTGGAACAGTTAAATATTAAAGATTTACTAAAGTTTTATCTGTGAAGTATAAAACTCTTAACTGTGAAAAATGTACGCAACAGATATAGGCATTTGCAAACACATGTCAATATTCGAGTCATAACCTTTGTAGCGATGTTACATACTATGATGAAAACAGATTGTCAACCTGAGAAGAGCTGGGAAGGTCTCAAACTTGCTTTGACGAGGCCTACAAAAAAAGTAAAAAGCTCTCCTCTAAATATTTTATTCATTTTTATAGTGACAATCTCCATTTCTCTTAAAATCATCGCTAATATGTAGCAAATGATGTAATCCACACAACGATTTCTATTTGCACCGCTTCTTATCAGAACATCTCCCTAATTTCATTGGAAAATCCCTCTTTCAAAAGATTAAATGAATAACTCTAGATACTTTTTGCTTCTCGTATAATATTGCAAAGTGCTCATTTGTCTTAATTTAAAAATAAGTAGTGATTCTGAAAATGAATGTCTGGTTGAGGAGAAAAGTTCGGAATGAATTTTCATCCTCTGAAAATGAGTCGCATGATGACTGCCTAAATAATGCAAGAAACTTTTGTGCCAGATAGATATTGCTTCGTTTTAACCTAGTCATCCTATACTTCCATTTACTGGAAATTCAGGCATAAAAGTGTGTCTTGGGGATTCTGGAGATCCTTTAGAATATTTTAACCTGTTCTTTGAAGATAAAGTATTCCTATTTATTATCAATTAAACAAATAGTTTTCCTTATTCATTCTTCGAGAATACAGAAGTGTCACTTGCTTCTACAAATCTGCAATGGAAGACTACGGGCATAAAAGAGATTTAAAAAAGATTTATCTGTATTTTTATTAAAGAGCATCATTCAAAACACTCGGGGAAAAAATTTTAGTCAGAAAGACTAATTCTATCAACTCCATTTTTGGGAAATATTATGAGTAAGATGCGTTATGAACGGTTTTGATGAAGTGTTTCAGCACTTTAAAAATTACTATGCTTTCCATAAAGATCTACACCACAATATAAAACGAATTAAAATCTGAATAAATGGTACATAGAAATTCAAATCTGTGTTTTATCGAAACCGGACATATCCGTGGAAGAGAAGTGTACAAAGGTCTATTTGGATGGAACCAATACATTCCGCAAAACTGTGCGGGTTTTAGAATAAAATTGTTTTAATCATCGAATCTGAAATTGATTATATTTGGAACTCGCTTATATAAGCGGGAAAAGGCACTGTGTCTTCCAGGAAGATAGCAATTATTGCATTCCTTCACAAAAAAGTATTATGACTCTACTCCATGAGTTAAAGGGAAAAGGCTATTATATGTCAACGGACAATTTTTATACATCTGAACTAACGAAATTACTAATTAACCATAAAATCAAGGGCGTAACTATTACAGTATTAATAGAAATGGTCCTCCAAGCTACAGGGCACCAACGTGTGGAACATTTTTTTATATGGAATCATTTTTATTTATTTTGCAAAAGAAAGGAACGAAGGAATGTGATAAAAGGCCCATTCAGGATTACTCTCCGACAAAACTCTCGGGATTGTAAGCTTAAGACTTAATAAGAAACAAAGAGGAGGAAGGAGGGGTAAAAAATCTTCATCGAGTTATCAGCTTGAAAACGCGTTTTTCTTAGATTCATATTACAGAATATCACAAACCGCTTTCACTTGTTAAAAGAGTCAAAAGCCCATTCAACCTTCTTCAACCTGTTGATACTCAAGTAAATTTTAGTTTCTAAGTTCCCCGCAGATGCTCGATAAAGAGGTAGTATAAAGAAACGGGAAACGCATTTCAGTAATATTCACCAACAGGTAAAAATTTAAAGACCGAAAGCAAATATGGAGTTCCCCCGAAAGATGAGCCAACGGATATTAAAGAGAAATCTTCACGCAGCAGTATGACCACATTTCAGAAGTTCACAAAAAGGGAAGGGAACTAGGCATGTCCAAAGACAAGAAGTGATTTTGAAGAAAACCTGAGGGAAAACGATGTTAGTTTCTAGTTTTTAATGAATCTAATTCTTTTTAAAGAATGTCTTCTAAAGAAGAGGAACGAAAGAATCCTATATGCAAAGAGCTTCAAACCTTCAGCTCAAGGTGAAGGTGGCTCTGAAACTACAAACCCAAGAACTTTTTGGAAGTAGTATTAAGAGTTGGAGGAGTAAAATTCTGAAATATCCACCAACATGTAAAAGTCGAAAGCCCGAAAGCAAATCTCAAGTTTCCTCGAAAGATGAGCAGGCGGATATTAAACAGAAAGCTTTACGCAACAGTATGACGACATTTCATAAGTCCGTAGAACGATATAGGAATCAGACGTGTCCAAGGACAAGAAGTGATTTTGAAGAAACCCTGTGGGAAAACGCGGAGAAAACGATGGAAGTTTATAGGTTTTTAATGATTCTATTTCCTTTTAAAGAAGAGCAACAAAAGAATCCTATATGCAAAGAGCTTCAAACCTGCAGCTCAAGATCATTGCGGCTATGAAACTACAAAAACTAGTAAAAAAACAAGTCCTTTTCTAAGTAGTATTAAGAGTTGGGGGTGTAAATTTCTGAAATATTCACCAGCATGTAAAAATTCAAAGCCCGAAAGCAAATCTCAAGTTTCCCCATGTCAGGGGTTACACAGTAATGTTATTAAATTACTCGTTTTTGCGATCACGAGATAATATTTGTCTTTGTATTGTATCTTTTGTATTTTGTCTTTGGCAACAAGCCAAAAAATGTAGTTGATGGAATTCGCTAAAATAAAATGTTGAATTTGTGCTGTTCTTATGGATTTTTCGTTTTTGAATATAAACTGGGTTCCCGACTGACATCCCAAAAGATAAGCAGCGGATATTAAAGAGAAATCTTCACGCAGCAGTATGACGACATTTCAGAAGTACGCAGAAAAGAATAGGAATTCGGCGTGTCCAAAGACAAGAAGTGATTTTGAAGAAACCCTGTGGGAAAACGCGGAGAAAACTATGTTAGTTTGTAGTTTTTTAATGAATCTATTTCCTTTTAAAAATGCCTTGCAAAGAAGAGGAACGAAAGAATCCTATATGGAAAAAGCTCAAACCTCCAGCTCAAGGTGAAGGTGGCTATGAAACTACAAAAACAAGTACAAAACCAAGTCCTTTTAGAAGTAGTATTATGAGTTGGAGAAACAAAGTTCTGAAATATTCACCAACATGTAAAAACTGAAAGCCTGAAAGCAAATCTCAAGCTTCCCCAAAACATGAGCAAGCGATTATTAAAGAGAAATCTTCGTGCAGCAGTATGACGACATTTCAGAAGTACGCAGAAAGGAATAGGAATTAGGCGTGTCCAAAGACAAGAAGGGATTTTTTAAAAACTCTGTGGCAAAACACGGAGAAAACGATGTTAGTTTGTAGGTTTTTAATGAATCTATTTTTTTAAAGAATGTAAAGTAGAGGAACGGAAGAATCCTATATGCAAAGACCTTCAAACCTCCAGCTCAAGGTGAAGGTTGCTGTGAAATAACAAAAAAAATAAAAAAAACAAATCCTTCTGGAAGAAGTATTAAGAGTTGGAGGGGTAAATTTTTGAATTATTCACCAACATGTAAAAGTTGAAAGGCCGAAAGCAAATCTCAAACTTCCCCAAAAGATGAGCATGTGGATATTAAAGAGAAAGCTTTACGCAACACTATGACGGAATTTCATAAGTACGCAGAAAGGAATAGGAATTAGGCGTGTCTAAAGACAAGAAGAAACCCTGTGGGAAAACGTGGAGAAAACGATGTTAGTTTGTAGGTTTTTAATGATTCTATTTCTTTTTAAAGAAGAGGAACAAATGAATCTATATGCAAAGAGCTGAAAACCTTCAGCTTAAGGTTAATGTGGCTGTGAAACTACAAAAACAAGTAAAAAACCAAGTCCTTCTGGAAGAAGTATTAAGAGTTGGAGGGGTAAATTTTTGATTTATTCACCAACATATAAAACTTGAAATCCCGAAAGCAAATCTCAAGTATCCGCAAAAGATGAGCCAACAAATATTAAAAAGAGTTCTTCACGCAGCAATATGACGACATTTCATAAGTTCACAAAAAGGGAAGGGAACTAGGCGTGTCCAAAGACAAGAAGTGATTTTGAAGAAAACCTGTAGAAAAATGGGGAGAAAACGATGTTAGTTTGTTGATTTTTGATTAATCTATTTCCTTTTAAAGAATGCCTTCTAAAGAAGAGGAACGAAATAATTCTATATGCAAAGAGCTTCAAACCTCCAGCTCAGGGTGAAGGGGCTCTGAAACTACAAAACTAAGAACTTTTTGGAAGAAGTATTAAGAGTTGGAGGGGTAAAATTCAGAAATATCCACCAACATGTAAAAGTTGAAAGCCCGAAAGCAAACCTCAGGCGTCCCCAAAACATGAGCAAGCTGATATTAAAGAGAAATCTTCACGCAGTAGTATGACGACATTTCAGAACCTCGCAGAAAATTAGTGAGTCGAATGTCAAGCAGAGAGATTTTAAAGAAAACCCGTCTGGAAACGAGGAATGAGCAATATAAAATCGTAAAATTCATGAATATATTTCCTTTTTAAGAATATCTTGTAAACATCGTGAACAGAAATATCCTTCTTTCGAAAAGCCTATCATCTATCTCAATGTGAAGGAGAATGCTCTGAAACTGCAAAAATAAATCCCCAAGCTAATAGTATAAAGAAGTGGGGAGATGTGTTTCTAAAATATTAACCAAACTGCAAAAATAAGTCCACAAGATAATAGTGTAAAGAAACGGGGAGATGCGTTTCTAAAATATTATCCAACAAATAAAAATTTATAGATCGAAAGCAAATCAGGAGTTTCCTAGAAAGATGAGCCGACGGATATTAAAAAGAGATCTTTACGCACAAGTACGACAACATTTCAGAAGTTCGCAGAAAAACATCGGAATTAGGCGTGTTGAAAGACAAGAAGCGATTTTGAAGAATCCATTTGGGAAAACGAGGAGAAAATTATGTTAGTTTGTAGATTTTTAATGAATCTAATTTCTTTTTAAGAATGCCATGGAAAGAAGAGGAACAAAAATATTCTACATTCGAAGAGCCTGTCCTATAGCTCAAGGGGAAGGAGGATGCTCTGAAACTGCAAAATTAAGTACAAAAATAAGTGCATAAGATAATAGTATAAAGGAACGGAGGGAAGCATTTCTAAAATTTTCACCAACATTTAAAAATCTGTAGACCGAAAGTAAATCTTGAGTTTCCTCTAAATATGAGCCAACGGATATTCAAGAGATACATATCTTTACGCAGCAGTATGACGACATTTCAGAAGTTTGCAGAAAAGGATAGGAATTAGGCGTGACCAGAAGCGATTTTGAAGAAACCTTATGGGAAAACGAGGAGAAACGATGTTATTTTGTAGATTTTTTATCAATGTGTTTTCTTTTTAAGAATGTCTTGTAAAGAAGAGGAACAAAAATATTCAACATTCGAAGGACCTATCCTCTATCTCAAGGCGGTGAAGGTGGCTCTGAAAGAGCAAAAACTAATACAAAAACAAGTTCACATGGGATTAGTATAAGGAAATGGAGGGATGCATATCTGAAATAAAAAATAAATTTAAAGGTCAAAATTAAATCTCAAGTTCGCCGAAAGATGAGCTAAGGGATATTAAAAAGAGATTTTCACGCAGTAGTAGAACGACATTTCTGAATTTCTCAGAAGGGAACAAGAATTGTGCGTGTGTCGAAAGACAAGAGTAGACTTGAAAGATAACCTGTTTGAAAACGAGGAGAAAGCAATCTTAGTTCGTAGATTTCTTATCAATGTGTTTTCTTTTTAAGAATGTCTTGTAAAGAAGACGAATAAAAATATTCTACATTTGAAGAGCCTATCCTTCAACTCAAGTTAAAGAAAGTGGCTCTGAAAGCGCAAAAACAAGTATAAAAACAAGTCTACAAGGAAATAATATAAAAAATGAAAGGATACATATATCTGAAATGTTCTCCAAGAGGTAAAAATTAAAAATTCTGAAGTTTCTCAAAATCAAAAGAAATTTTCAAGTTTTCCCTAATGATGAGGCTACACTTATTAACGAGAGATGTTTACGTAGTAGTATGACGATATTTCATAAGTTTAAAAGAAATTCAGAGCTTTGAAAGATAACCTATGTGAAAACGAGAAAATAGTGATATTAGTTTACAGATTTTTAATGAATCTATTTCCGTTTAAAGGATGTCCTGTAAAGAAGAGGAACGAAAGAATCCTATATGCAAAGAGCTTCAAACCTCCAGCTCAAGGTGAAGGTGGCTCTGAAACTACAAAAACAAGTTGTGACAAATCTATACGGAACTTTATCACTAACCTTCTGAGTCGTCCTTTTTAGGGAAATTTAATTCCCTACCTATTTCCAATCAACTCCAAAAAGAGGACAGGATTCCTTGTTATGCAGATTAGATAAAGTATTTAAGTCAAACGGAATAGTAAAGTTAGAGCAGTAGGAGAGAGAGATTGAAGCAGAAAGTTATAGTGAAGTTAAATTCAAGATTTCTTGTTAGATAATTTAATCTCAGAGACAAGCTGAGCTGAATTGCCGTGTGGTAAATATTAATTAAATGTTTATTATTGCGAGTGAAATTAAAATTAAATGTTCAGTAAGAACATTGAATATAAATCTGGGATCTCTTATCGTGGTAATCTCTGCGTGATCGTTATTTAATTGTTAATTAATTGGATCATTAATTAATTAAGTTAATTTAAAGGATATTACCTTTAAAACCTCATAATACTAGTTAGATATATTTGTTAATAAGTCTTTGATTCTATATATATATTTGGATAAGATAACCAAATAAAGAAAGTTGTTTATAAAAATGGCTACGGGTTCTTATATGACTCCTATTTATTCTCGTTCTCAAAGTGAGGTCCAAGGAGATCATCACAAAGTACAAAACCAAGTCATTTAGGAAGTAGTATTATGAGTTGGAGAAGCAAATTTTTTAAATATTCACCAACATGTAAAAATTCAAAGCCGAAAGCAAGTCTCATGTTTCCCTGAAAGATGAACAAACGGATATTAAAGAGAGATATTCACGCAGCAGTAGGACGACTTTTCAGAACTTCGCCGAAAATCCGAGTAATTTTGAGGGTCAAAAGACAAGAAGAGATTTGAGAGAAAACCTGTGTGAAAACGATGTTATTTTGTAGATTTTTAATGAATATATTTCCTTTTTACGGATGTCTCGTGTATTTCTTTTTAAGGATGTTATTTCAAGTGCGCGCGCGCACTTTGAAAATGTGAATAGACCTCCCCCTCCCCTCTCAATAGAAATTTAATTTATTGATTGAATACGGACTGTGTTGTTCTAGCACATCCATCGACGTATAGAAGGTATTTTGTCTCAGGGCAAGCTTTGCCTTGAAGAAAATTTATACTAGTGACGAAAAAACTCATTCATTAGAAAAATATAATTTTAAGGATTAAAATTTACATAAGTAAAATATATTAAAACAATTGAAGATGGAGAAAGATCGGTTTTTATTTTACAAAACAAATTATTGCTTATAATTAACCCGTTTCTTTAAAAAAAATAGTCTTCACCGCATATTTTCATTAAACACAGGTCAGGGGTAAACGCTTTTTGTGACATTGACTCGAATGCGGCACCATTTCTAGAAGCATCAAGAGACAGACTGTACTATTCTAGGTATATAAGTTTTCAATGTAGTAAACGTAACTTTTTTAAGAAAAAAAAATGAAAATATGTTTGAGTTTTCTTGGTCTTTTATTCTAAGCAAATATTTTTCAAATTTTAGCATGCCAGTTTTTATAAGCGTTACTTTTCTTACCCTTTATTTGTTTGTTTTTCACACACACACACACAATTCCTAGTATTACAGTTCACACTCTCCCTATATATTTTGTATATCTATATATATATATATATAGGACGCGCATTTGTTGTCTGTTTGTCTGTTCCCTCATAACTCGAGATCCAGACACCCAAATAACGTGAAACTTGGTACACGTACACAAAATTACACGAGAAAAGTTCTTAAATAGGTTTGGCGTTCATAATTCCTTCCAAATTTTTTAAAATTTAATTTTTAAGTGATTTTCCAGTGTTATGACGTCATATGTAGTCACGTTTCTCACTGAGTGGACAATTTATACTTTACATGCAGTTTTTCAAGATTATTACATATTTTTAATGTAGCTATGTTTATCGGTTGCAATATTTATTCAATTTTTCTATTCTTTGATATTTAATTAGGATTATTTTTGGAATAAATAATTTTTTTAAGGATTCAACAACTAAAATTTTGTTTTGTTGTTTTGGCAACATTTAGGTATTATCACGGGATGTTTATGTGTGTGATTTTGCTTGCAAATTACAACTTATTTATTTATTTCTTTAGAATGCGAAGATTATAATTTTGACAAAATAAAACTTCTCATTGATAAGGGTTATATTTCAGTTCGGTTCAAATGTAGTATAGGGGGGGCCACTTTGGATTTGGCAATTTTTCTTCGGATTTTTCGATTTTTATCTAAATGTCATGGTGAGATATCGAATTCATTCTAAAATAAATAATACCGAAAAAAGTACCTTGGAGACCACTTTTAGTAACCAAAATAAAGGACTGCGCCATGTATATATATATATAGCCCCCCTATACTACACTTGATCCAATAATTCATGTGTCTTTATTTTAACCTTTAAGGGTATACTATTGGCTTCAGTGCATAAAATTGCCATGCAGAAAATCATACTTGGGTAATCATACTGCCCAAGCAAAAGCAGTGTTGGTAGTTATTACATATCAAACTGGAATAGGCATCAGAGAATGAGCAAAACTGACAAATGGGTTAAATACCTGTTGAGGAAGCAGGTGGTCATAAGATAAATTATTTTTGGAACTTATGTACTATCCTGACAATCGCCAACATTCAAAATAACTTGCCAAGTTGGCAACCCCGATTTTACATGTCATATATATATGTTGAATTTTGAGTCGTACTTCGTTTCATATATCGCCAATAGGTTGCGGTTATATGTAAGTACCTTATTTTTTCAAATTATGCTTTTGCATTGATAAAGTTAGTTCAGTTCTTTTTATGTCAGTTAATGTTAGTATTGTACTTCATTTTTCAATTTATTTTTATGCTCGGGATATATATACTTTGATAATTTTTGTAGTACTCGCGTATTTTTGCACAGTCGCCAACGTTCAAGACAACTCGCCACTTTGGCAATCCCAACTTTGTATACGTTGAATTGGCGATCATGTGCTTCATTTTGTATAATGTCACCAATAGGTTGCAATAATACGTAAGTACCTTTAATTCTGTGCATTACTATAACATTAGACTGGCCGCAACATACCAATTTGGCGTGATTTCAGAATCATGCCAAAAATGAGTATGTTGAGGAAGCAGGTAGTGGTAAGATAAATTATTTTTGGCACCTATGTACTATCCTAACAATCGCCAACATTCAAAGTAACTTGCCAAGTTGGCAACCCTGATTTCGCATGTCATATATATGCTGAATTGTGAGTCATGTGCTTTGTTTCATATAATGTCGCCAAAAGGTTGGGGTTATATGTAATACCCTATTTTTCAAATTATGCTTTTGCATTGATAAAGTTTGTTCAGTTCTTTTTATGTCAGTTAATGTTAGTATTGTACTTCATTTTTCAATTTATTTTTATGCTCGGGATATATATATTTTGGATAATTTTTTTAGTACTCGCGTATTTTTGCACAGTCGCCAACGTTCAAGACAACTCGCCACTTTGGCAATCCCAACTTTGTATGCGTTGAATTGGCAATCATGTGCTTCATTTTGTATAATGTCACCAATAGGTTGCAATAATACGTAAGTACCTTTAATTCTGTGCATTACTATAACATTAGACTGGCCGCAACATACCAATTTGGCATGATTTCAAAATCATGCCAAAAATGAAAATAACCAACCAATATGAAATTAATATTATGAGTATTATCTTAGCCTGTTTTATCTTTCCCCTCAGTAATCCTTAATTAATTCAATATATAATATTTGTTTTTTTTTATATTTCAGTACTTACATTTTTTTTTGGTTATTATGTACTGCAAATATTTTTTTTTTGCACATTGCGATGTCTTTGGCAAAATTATAATCAGTGGTATTTTTCTTAAATATGTTTTTTTTTTATCTGTTTTTGACAATTTTTAAAATTTTGTTTCATGTCTGTCTGAAATGCAAATAGCAAAATAAATATTTTACAATATATATATATATATATATACATATATATATATATATATATATATATATATATATATATATATATATATATATATATATTGTGTTTGTATGAAAATGTTTATACTGATTTATTCAAAATATTGAGTCGTCTTTTATTTTTGATATCCTTTTAAGATTTAATTTTATGTTATAACTAGCTATACCCAGCTAAATGTTGCTGTGGCTCAGTCAGCTTTAAAATACTGGTACACCATAAAGTATGTCATGAAGCTTACAAAAGTAATAATACACAAGAATTCAAACAAATCTATATGCATATAAGACGCATTTGTTGTCTGTCTGAATAAACTTTCTCTTTCACACTACATCATTTGGACAAATTTTCAAAATTTGTTTGTGTGGTTAGTAATTAATTATAATGCTATAATTTTAATTGAATAGGCAGATATTGCATTTTTAAGTATAAAAATAGTTATAACTACTGTACTGTACTTTTTTTCAGTGAGTGAATATTAACGTCGCACTGTTATGCTACATGAGGGCTTTTGACGACGGACCACATAATTTGGAACCATGGTCAAGTGACATGGACGACACCTGAGCGGGCACCCCTTCTCCTAACTACCACGCCACACAAATTTAGCAGGAATATTCTACCAATACTTAGCTGGAATATTCTTTGAAATCCACTCTTCCAAGATATATGACAGCACGGGTTCTATGATGATTATTGTAGCGGGGAAGGTAAATAGTTTTGTAGCAGATATTACATTTTCAGCTGCCAGCGTTTTCAGCGGATTGCAAAGATTATCATTTTTGTCCCCCAAAAATAGTTAATGTCAAAATTTAAGTGTCTTATGTTTATGGAGACCTTAGAAAACGATTTGACTATTTATTTTAAGTGAATGGTGTATATAATTAATTTTACAGTGGAATATATTTAATTAATTTATTAGCTCTAACCGATTAAATTTCCCGATTCTCTAACCGATTAAGTGGAGTATTTTGTTTATGTATGTCCCTTAATTTTCAATGTAGTGACCTAAAAAAATATTGCATGAAAAAAATTTCAGTAAATCATAATGCGGTAGATAAAGCATTAACGTGCATCGCTCCCCTACACGGCAGGTCTTACAAAGCTTTAATAAAGTTGGAGCTATGAAAGTAGCTAGACATTTGCCAACTTGACTCTATTGTCAACATTTTGCTATTTTTTCCATTGAATCGCCATTGTTATTTAGGAAACGGCGTTGCTTGCGAATACTACAATTTTAACATAAAATAAATTCAACAGAAAGTTATATTAATGTATGACACTTTCAGTTATAAATTATTTACAATATTTTAAGCGTCACAAAACTTTTAACAATGTGTTACTTTTGCTAAGCAGAGATCAGCTTAGGGAGGTATTTTCAAAAATCAACCCTCAAGAGTTTTACGGGGAGTTATAAATATAAAAAAAATACTTTTTATCAGCTATTAGATCTGCAGACTTAAAATTTAACTAAGGTATTTTTTTCTTTCTTTTTTTTTTCTTCAGCTGAGATATGTGAAAAGCTTTTTTTGTTTAATTTGCAATTCACTTAAAATTAACTCATTAAAAACTTATTTATCTTTCAATCTGTGTTGTTTAACTTTTCAGTTCACCCGTGCGAAGAACGGGTATACCAGCTAGTATATTATATATCTTGTTCTAATTTTAAATCATGAATGAAATACTATCTATTCATCCTTTCAAGTTCAAATACAATTTTTTTAAACTTTTAGTCGATGATTCTTGATGTTAATACAGTTTTTCAAATATTAATTCCTTAATTAATTTAAAAAATGAATAAATGGTTACAAACAAAAATAGTAGTCCAACAACATATATAGAAAGGAAAATGGTAAATTGCAAGGAAAATTGCTTGCCATTTTGACACAATATTGTGATTATGTCATATACATAAACATATTTATATTAATTGTAACTATTTAATAAAAAGTAACTAGAATAAAAATTTTCTTTGACCTAAATAGGAATTGACATAATTTTTTTTTATATTACTTATTTTACTGAGCCTCAACAGATCAGGCGAATGGCTTCTAAGACGGCGTTGGGCATAATCTGAACCCCTCGCAATGAAATAACTTTTCACACATTCGCCTTAGGCAATATAGCCGCTGTGAGCTGGCAATCGCCAGGTTTCTGCTTAAAGGCCGTATCACACGCAGACTTATTTCAAGCAATTTTTCGTCCAATTCGAGCAATTTTTACTCAGTTGCCATAGCAACCGCTTTAGAGCAATTTCTTGCTAGTGAGCTCAAGAAATTGCCCGGAATAAAAAATTGCTTGGAATTCCAGCCAATAGGAAATCCTGTAAGCTCGAGCGGTATAAAAAAAATAATGTATGGTTTGTTTCCGAAGGAGAAAA
>BMAU01007795.1:0-76538 GCA_019973935.1 Trichonephila clavipes | reverse complement strand
GTAATCAAGTCTCTTCTGTTTGAACTGAACTCCAGCTCAAGGGAAGCAGCTTATATAGGATACAGTGGTGACATCTAGAATATTCTAGAAGTACTTAAACTAACATAAATTTGCATACGCTGCAACTTTGTAAAATTCTATAGAGTCAATTTACATCAAATTAAAAAAAAACAGTGAATAGCAATTGGTAGGTTTTGAGCCTGAGACCAACAGTTCCACTAGCGGCAGTTCTACTGGACCACTCGTTCATTGAAATGTTAACGAAACATGGTAATATATATGAAATTATAGATAAATTTTAATCAAATGAATGCTTTTCTTTAAATTACTGCAATTGAAGTTTGTTTTAAAGTAGTAGTAAATCTTTAAAAAACAGAAAATACTTGCATAATATTATCCTTAATGAACGATGTTGGAATATTTTTGTAATATACGCTAATATTTTAGAATTCATATCTGAAATGGTAAAGGGAATATTAAATTTAAAAATAGGAAAATCCATATTATATAAAGAAAACAACAATTTATGTAGTATAAATTAAACCTCTGGGAAAGAAATATGTCTTAAGAAATTAATTTAAATCTTTATTAAATAAACAAATTTTAAATTAGTTTCAAGAATTTTTCTAAAGTATTAAAAATGCTCTCATATGAGTCGTAAGTTATTTTTTCGCTTATAACTACTCTTTAAGAAAAATACCCACTTATATACTTTAGCTTATTTTTTTCAAATATTAGCGACATTTTACACTTGTAGTAATTATAATTTGCGGAAAATATTACGTCTAGATTTATACAGAGAATCTGGTTATTGTGTAGAACTGAAAACTCTTAAAATTTAACACTAACCCTAACATGATATTTGAATATGTTCCCTACTTCTTGAATTCTTGTACCAGAAATATACAATGACCTTCAAAATATTGTCTGTTTAATCGGGATTTTATGCAAATCTGTCGCAAAGAACAAGAAAGTTTTTTAAGAGCGATGGGAATTTATTGCAGAAAATCAATTCCTTTAAGTACAGGATTCAGCAGCAACATTCACAAAATAAATCCCAGAATGTCTTCACACTTTCAACATCACTCAGACACAATTATCGGTGTCTAAAATACGCGTATATAAAATATTATTCCCAAGCAATCTCTCGTTCAACAGCCGAAGTAATCACTAATGCAACACTAACTGATCGGTAGTCAATACAAGATTGGATGACTTTCTCTTTTCACATCTCTCTATTTATATCCCTAGCGGGTAATTCGAGAAAAACCTGTTTGCGTCATTGGTCTTGAAATCAGTGGATTTCTCTACTAATTTCTAGAAGAACCCAGAGGGTTCCGAAATAGCAAAATTGGTCACCAACATGATCGCAAAGTCGCCAACTTGGTCGCTAAAAAAGTTACAAATGACTCACCATTATAACGTAAAGAAGACGGAATTGCTTGTGAATTTTACAATTTTAACGCAAATTAAATCAAATTTAGAGTACGACAAAGACATTCCATATCCAAATACAATTTACTTACACTATTCTACACCAAATTAGTAACAATATGTTCCATTGATCTTATAGAACTATACATTATTTCCCATTCCTATATATTTAACGGATTTCGATAGAACATTGCATCAGATACATGATTGTATTCCAATTCCGTGAAACACGAAACAAATTATCTTGTTATGTAAAATTCACCGAATAAATGTTTTAATTTATTCATTTTACATAATAAACGATGTATTTTTATTTATATATTTGTTTTAAACTTTTAGCAAGGAACATAAAAATGTGCTAAAGTTATACCTCTGAAAGGAAAGTCGATGATGTAACTTCTGGCAGATTCGATGCAAATAATTCAGAAAAGTTGAATCAATGAAAATTGAAAGTTGAAACGAATTTCGGGTTTGTAAACACAAACCAGAAATTCGTTTCAAAAACTACCACTCCCTTTCAAATCTCATTTATTTTTAAGATCTTGTTTCACTTTCGCTTGTATCAACTTCTTCAAAGAGATCTTATAATGTATTTATTTTGAAGATTTATCATTTTATGAAACACTTTTGTTGAAATTCTGATTTAAGATATCCGAACACGTTCAGAGTACTTTTTGACAAAATAACATATTTAAGCATATGAAGTCTTTTTTATAGGATTCAATACCAATAAATACTAATATTTAATCAACAATATTTAAAATAAATTGCCGGAATTTCATAAAAATCACAATTATATGTGAAATTTTAGCAATATTTTTGTAAAACTTCAAAGCAATTAGAGAAAAAATAAACTTATATTAGTAAAAGAATTACCAAAACAATTTAATGGCATTTATCTAGAGAATGTACTAAAATTTTAATGTTTTATTAAAATTTGAAACTTTTAGTGATGATTGAGTAAACGTTATTAGAAAAACAACGTTTTTATGAGACCAATATTTAAATTACATGCCCTAACTCAAATAATATTCATACTATAAAAATATTTTAGTACATTCTCTAGAAAATAGCTTAAATATCAGGTTCAAAATGTTTTATAGAAATACATTTGTAATATTTTGTGTGATCAGACTCGCCATGATAGATTTCCAACAATTTAAATGCCCACTTCTGGTAGATCAAAGACCCACTTTCAGTTTTTCTAACTTAATAAAATTGATTGTAACCTCTAAGAAGCATAGAATCAAAACAAAGTATGTTTTGTAAAACCAAAATATAGATGTATTAAATAAAATAGAAAACAAAAATATCTGTCTTGTCCGAAATTGGTCATTTTCAACGTGTTCGGATACCTTAAAAACGTGGGGTTTTGACGACGCATTTCATGAATTTAGTGATCTTTTCAAGAAACAATACTTTCGATTTCTCTAACAAGAAAGCTTATCATTATCAAAATGTCCATAAAGTTTTTTTTTTTTCGAAAAATAAATTGTATCTTTTAAGTTTTCTTTCCCAACTTCTTTCTAAAGGCCTTTATTATGCGTACAGATATTGCAGCATCCTAACTTTACAAGCAATACAAAATTCAATTAAAAAGTATCATAATTTATTCTTTAATTAATGTAAAAATTTGAAAGTAATTTTTCTCTTAAACTTAATAGCATTCGATCTTTTTAGCTGAAAAAAAAACTCAAATTGCAATATAGTTCATACATTACCATAAAAGAAAACAGTAAGAGTTAATTTTTCTGATTTATGCTTCTTTATTACTTCTTCAATATCGAAAAAAAGAACATTTTTGAGTGTAGCAGTAAATGAAATTTTTATTTGTCTCTAAAATCCTTTTTTTGTCTTGAAAAAAATTACGACAAAAGAAAAGAGACTATAAGACAAATGTGTGCTAGTTCGCATGTTCTGTATTGCAGCTGTTTAAAATTGCTTTTTTCTCAGTTCAAATGAGAAAAAAATGTTTCTTCTTCAAAGCAAATAAATATATAAAATTATATGGTATGACGAGTATAGTTCTCTCTTTTGTATCAAGGAACAGAAATACTGAATTGAGCTCTGTGTTTTTCTCTGGGTGTATTTCCAAGACAGAATTTTTATGATGTTTGTATTTCTCTCTTTAATATTTTGAAATTTGTTTTATGTTTTTGTGATTCATTTAGATGGTGTTAATTCAACTTTACTATTTAATACTCTTAATTTGTTCGAAGAAAAATGCATTACTTTTTGAAGCGAATTCAATATACTATTATTGAATATCATTTGATTGTAGGATTTGTGAATTTTTTAAATGATTACAAATAAATTTGAATTCATAAGAATTCTAGTTCTGTAGAAATTCTGTATACAGCTAAAAAATTAATATTTTAGTTGATATGTTGTATTGCTCTGAAAAAATATGTACTTTATAAATATTTTTGTTAAATGTTTCAATTACTACTGAAAAAACGTATGAAAGTTACAAATAAGAAGTTAAAACATCATAAAAACCATAGTAAGAAGTATCCTTTTTATTTAAATTCATTTTTTTTAAGTTGTTGCTTCTAATATTCCGATATCTGGCAATGCGAGAAAAAAATCGAAAATATTATCTTTATACATAAAAATTACGTGCCATAGTGTTTGTCAGCGATGAAATCCGAAACTACTCCACCGATTCTAACATAATTTTACATACTCTATGTCATTTCGCCCAACTTAAAATATAGGGTAGTTTTTATGTCAATTTATTGCGTAATTATTTTTTATCGCTTGGAATGAGTGAAATCCTGGAAACGGGAAAATTCCTAAAATATCGGAATGCGTGTATCTGTGGAAACGGATTTTGTAGCTCAAGGCGCATGGATAGTTAGTGTCTGGTGTATTTTGGGGCGTGTAATCCAAAATTCGAATTGAATCACAAAAATACTCGTAACTTTGCCGGACAATGCCGGACGACCGTATTTTAGAAACTCTCGGACAGTTCCTTAGCTTAAAAGCCTTGGAGCATGAAAGCTTGATCCCCGGCACACTTTGAGACGTGTAATCTGAATTTGATATCCAGTAAGATACATTGTCACAACTTTGCCGGATAATTATGGCACGACTATCTATTACGCATACCGTAATATGGGCTCCCCCTACAGTCTTGAAGCGGAAAAAGTACATTTATGGTCAATTTCGGGATGGTGAACGAAAATATGAAATCGAATATTAAAATTTCCCGTAACTTTGGTGGATATTGCAGGACGACCGTAATGTTTCTTTTCAGAAAATGAGCTTGCAGGCTCAGGGTAGCCGAATGTAGTACCCGGTAGCATTTAGGAGTTGGGAACAAGAATCTGAAATCAGATTTCAGAAACTCCCATAAATTTGCAGGATATTGCGGGAATTAGGTGGAATGGCTTCGCGCTCGAATTCCACTAAAGAATTTTCATTCTCTCTAGAGGATAAATTTACACGCACTGAAGGGACACAGGACAGGAGCACACGTGATTGAAAATCAATCCTTTGTGAGTTTCGGAGCAGGTCACGAGAATCTGAAATCTGATTTTAAGAGTTCCGGTAATTTTGCCGAATAATGCCGGATGACCGTAAAATGTGTGGAAAGTGCTATCGGTGTAACTTGCAGACGTAGAGATGCAAAAAGAAGATCTATGTCGTATTTTGAGACGGCCGATCCGAATTTTCAACCTAATTCGAGAAAATTTGCGTTACAGTGCCAAATTATCCAGACGAACGTATTTTAAAAGAGCCATGGCATTAGCTAATCTTAAAATATTTGCAATGTGCAAAGTGCGCTGCTGGTGTTTTTTCTGGGTGGGGGAAAAATCTGAAATCGGACTTTAGAAACTCTTATTATTTTTCTGGACAGTATAGGAGGGTATACTGATCCACCACCCTCTATCAAGGACGGAACTTGCAGGAGAAGGGGCACCAAAAGTGATTCCAAAGTGCGTTTCGGGAAGGGAGAATCTGGATTCGGATTTCAGAAAACCCTTTAATTTTTCTGGATATTGCCGGAATGAAGTCAAATGGGTTTGCATTCGAGTCCCTCGTCCGTAAGCGTATTTCTTACAGCTTCTAAATTTGCAAGCGCTGTATTGCGAAATACGATCACCTCAAAATTTCATTGGCAATTGCATCTTCAGGCATTGCAACCACTTTGTTAAATGGTGAACAAAATACACATTCAGCATTCCAACTGCTATTAGACATTCATGAAAAAAGAGATGTAGTGTGCAACATTAAAAAAATACGGAATGGCTATGCTTTTGGAAAAGAGTTCAATATTAATCTGCAATGAGTGTACTATGGCACGTAAACACTCACTCGAAATTTTAAATAGAACTTTGTAAGATTTGAACGGCAACGAGAAAATATTCGATGGTACTTTATTATTACTGTCCGGTGATTTCCGATGGATATTCCAAGTTGTTTCTTGCTCTACTTTTGCTCAGGAGATTAAAGTGTATTTAAGGGGTCACAGGGGTGTTAAAAATGTTTCGAGAGCACAAAATACACACAATTTTCGACTAGAAATAATTCTTTGAGATTAAAATGAAATAGTTTGATTCTTTTTCAAATTTCTTATAAAGGAATAAAGTTTCAAAAAAGTATAAACTATCTAAAATATAATCATAATTTTAAAAATAATAAGCACATAAAAAAGAAAATTTTTTGTAAGAAACAAATAGTAAGTTTTACGACGCGCATGATATTTTCTGCAATAATAATTCTAATTACTAGCAATAAGTTGATTTATAAAGTCAAATATATCCTTATTACATGCTGGCCTATCTTATATAAATAGAATAAAAAATAATATTTTTAAAAATAAAAAAAGTACATTTTTTAAAAATTTTTAAAAAATTCAATTTTTATTGAAATATTTCAAAAAATTAAAAATTTATAAAACTATAAATAGCTAGGATTTGAAGATTGTGATAGAATTTATAATTCTGTAAAGTTTTATGCATCAAAGTATGATAGTTTTTGAAATGCAATGCGCGTAATTGAAAAAAAAACACAAACTGAGAAAAAGGGCTTTGAAGTTTTAAAATTGAATTTGAGAAATTAAATCTTAAAACGTACATGCTAAAATGCTCCAGGATCATAAGATATACCTTCCTGTTCCTGAAACAGCTGAATTTCTTTACTCTTTTTAATTTTCTTCGCTCTGCGAGCTTCAAAAGATGATTCTAAGCGCCTCTGGCTTGACGTAAAGATTCGACGATTGTCCCGTTCAGTCAGGGACACACAAACATTTCTGTTAATTTCCAAGCCAAATTTCTCTAAAATAATAATAAGTATTTGATTTCCATCATTAAAAAATCTGGTTGCTAGATTTGCAGCAATCTCTGCAATCTGAAGACTAGAACCAATCGTCTTAGGACAAAACTTCCAAATTAATGAATTTAAACTTTCATTAGGATTTTGTGTCTTACTTCCTAAACATTTTTTCAGGAGTGCCGGATATGAGATAAGTCTGCAAATACAGGCTTAATTACATCTCGAACAACTTTAGCAACTGGGGGTTTGTGTTTATAATTTTGTAAATTATTATTAATTGCGGCATTATATACTTACACAGTGTATTTGAATTTGTAGTACAAAACCAGTGCATCGGTTCATCATCAGTGCTGCAAGAATGACCCCAAACAGCCCAAATGGCTTTCCGCATTTCCTTTACACTAGTAGAATTGCATCGAATAGCATTACCATAGTAATGCGCAAGTTTATCAATTAAACTATCAGTTAACCTACCTTTATCGCCAATAGTTTTACCATCAGATAATTTCTTTTTACTATATACTAATTTAAGCTTCCTAAGTCTTGTACCCATTCTCTTTTGACACATGGCCTACACATTCTATTTTCTGAATAATATGGTCATCGCTGTATGGCTTGTTTTCAGAAAGGGCATTGAATGTTTTTGTGTCGCCATCTCCTACGTAGTTCGAATATTTCAGGTTGTGAAGCTTTTCTGATCGATTAACAATCCTCAACATCCAGTCAACCTCCATCTTACCATCACAGCCAGAATAATTTTTTCTACATGAAATCTTATGCGCTCTTTGCCATTTATTGTACTTGATACCAAACTTTACCCCTTTATAACTGTTGCATCCTTTGCAAAATGAAGACAGCACTTCCCTATCCAAAACCTTACATATTTCGGCTCCTATTACAGTACATACTCCAATCAACGATGAATGTCCTCTCGATTTCCAGGTACCATCACCACTTACCGTTAAACGGTTATCAGGTGACGAAGAATTTTCTTCGACAGCTGCCCTTTTTATGCTTTCATGAGCGACTTCCTTCATAACACGTGAAAGTTTATTATTAATAACATCATATGATTTTTGTTCAACAGGATTAGGAAGACTCATTACAGCACAAAAGGTTTTTAATGACTCTAAACCTTGGCCTAAGCATCTCATTGCTGAAAGAGATCTTCTGTTAATTTCTGGAGCATTACTTTTATTCCCAGAGTTTTCACAGCTTGAAAAAGTACAAACACTCCCACAGTTTTTACAACGTATTTGAAAATTCGAACATAAACCACGAGTGGACTTTTTATTAATTGTTAAAGGTTTATGACATTTTAAACAGCATGATACTGACAAAATAGAGCTAAAGGTTGAAAAAAATTCAAAAATACGATATCATTTGAAGTTTTCACTTACCTTAAAAAGATTTGACTTTATTGAAGTCTGAATTCCTGAGATTTTATTACTGGAAGCACACTTACTTGCATCTCTCCTTTCTGCAACATATGTATGAGGACATACCTTCATGAATTGGTTCCCTCTAAATCTCTCTCTTCTTTTCTTAGGACGTTTACCTGAAGGTCTACGATGAGAACGGAAACCACTTAATCTATTTGCATAAGCAAAATACGTTACTAAACATATTTATATATATATATATATATATATATACATAAATATTAAATTTATTTATTATTATAATTTAGACCCACAAAAATAATATTGAAAATTGTTTGAAACCAACGCTATTCACCTCATTTATCAAGTTAAAATCTTCATTTGTTGTTACATAACAATATGCAGTATACTATACTAAAATAGGAGATTAAGAAAATGTAATGTTAAAAACATTATATGGTTTTATGTTTAATTTGCACACTCCGAAATTGTAACTAATTTGAGTGCTTTAAATAGCTTAGAATAATATCAAAATCAACGTATTAAAACAAAGCCCCAGCAACGCGTGATCGGGTCAGCTAGTAGATCATAAAAATTTCAGGAAAAAAGGCATCGGAAAAAAGATTTGTCTAGGTAAGCCAAATAAAGAAACATACCAAGTTATACATTTTCTTGATGATTTAGTTTAGTAAATATGATGAAGATCTTGCCTATCAGGCAAAAATATATTCGAGGTAAATTAGTGATCAAAGAAAGGACTTCTGGCTGGATTTGCCTGAGCTTGAGCTTAGTATCATAAAAAACCTGCAGTGCAGCGATGCACGTTAAATATGTCATGGATCAAACATGCAGGCGTGGGAGTCTGGAGAGGGGTACCAGGTCATTTGTTGTCATTGTCATTTGACCACATGCTAGACAAAATGCTAGTGGTTTATTTCTCATCCCGTATAACACTCATGTGTGTGGAAGTTTTCACTCTGTTCTGGGACTTTGTGAGTGTAAGGATTAACATCACACTTGGAATCTATTACAGTGCTATCCGATGTGGATATTATTTCTCACCATGGTAAAATTACGAAAACAAAACCTAAATGGTAGCTCATTTTTCAGCCTGACGGCTTTGAATTTCAAATAATTTAAAATGAATTTTTCTGTATGATGGTTTTTCAGATGCATCTGGACTCACAGCTGTATATCTACAACAATATCAACCAAAAATCGCTGCTATGACCATTTGTCTATCGTGGTCATTCTGGAAATCTCACCGAGTATATAAATCTAGAAAAATGGGAGTGGAAGAAAGGAAAGGGAGCTCATTAAAACCTTTCTCTATCAGTGAGTTTGTCAAATCATTTCCGTAATTTTTTCTCGAGAGAGGAACCACTAAATATGTATATCGTGTGACTGGGCAATCAATCTCAACTTGCGAATATTAGAACTTTATTCTTACCATCAAAGAGGAGCCATAAATGAGTTTCATTTCCAGATCGAGGCAAACCTAATCTGAAATTACTACACTCAACAAAAGCACTCACCAGATAAGACGCATATAACCTAATCAGGCATCGAAGCATCTAGGCGTAGATGGAAGAAACTCGTAACTGAATAAAATCTGCTTCGAATCTATCTCATTTCCAAAGAAATGTAGGGGATGGAAGACGATGTTGTCTCAGGCTTTTAAAACTCATTAAAATTGTTTTAATGGATGTGAGAAATGCAGGATTTTGGGCCATAAAAACAGACGAATACCCTCAGTGTTGAAGTAGATGAGAACAAATACAACCACATGTGGTCCTAAACTCTCCACCGACATATTTATTTGTTTATTTATCCAACGCCATTTGACCATTTGACGCCGAGCCTCCCAATACCGACTGACGTTAACAGACAGATCAAACAGTTAAAGTATACTCCCAAAAATTCCTTACTGTGGTTAGGCGAAAGCGGTCAATAACCTCGGCTTTTTCCAGGTGACTCAGGTTTGGACCCACAATGGTCAGAGTTTCCCATGGTTTTCCAAAGCTCTTAGTCTTTTGAGTCACGATAGTATAATTACCAATGTATGTGGAAATAATGCTCTTTGCTCTTCTTAGAGTCAAGAGGACTTCTGGTTGGGAAGACTCGGCTCCTTAATTGGCTCCGAGGCCTGTAAGGCCACAGTCCACCGAAAACTAAAAAAGAATTTAGTCGATGTAAGTAGTTTTGAAGTCATTCAACATTCCATATCCACATTCCATTCCTCCCGAAAAGAGAGTAGTAAATGCGGGCACACTTTTTCTATCTGTATCCCTTTTAAGTCTGTAGAATAGTAAGCGCCTGAGATTTAGTTTTCCAACTGTGGAACACCCAACTTTATTCATTGATTGCAGAGGCTCATTACGCGGAAAAGATAAAAAAATATGGAATAAATAGTTTAGAGTAGCGAACTTGCGACTCAATCTTTAATCGTCATTTTCATTACACTCTTCATGTAATAAAATGCATTGAATTAAACAATAATATAATTTGACGTAAAGTTGCAATACGACTTTATTTTTAAATCATACAAATTATCAAGACACGTATTAAATTTTGAATATTATTTTATGATATGCCCATAGGTTAAACTTGTTCTTAATTTAGTACTCCTAAATTAGATTTGAAAATTATTGTGTTTAGTACAGATACATTTATAAGTGAATTTTATTAGTGTAAATGCATGTGTTTTTATTATTATTATGTCAGAGTCTATTTTGCTTTGCTTCCTTTAAGTAAACTAATATATTTTTAAAATAGTACTTTGTTTTTGGTTTTATAATCATTCAATTGGTTTTTTGCATTTTTAATTGTCTTCTGAACCCCATATGGTTTGTCAAAACTCAAAATTGTCAATCATCACTTTACCAAACTACTTTGCTTTCAGCCGATGGGGTATAAATTTTTTCTCCTCATTCCTCTTATTTTCTTAACTTAAAGTCCTCACCCCACCAATTTATTAGATGAATATCTTGTTTTCCTATTTTGATTGATTGACGACGACCAGGGTAATTACTAATAAGTTATTACTAAAAGACCAGATTGCTTCTGAAAAATATTTGCTTCTTAAAATTTGCCGTATTGTCTCGGCTAATGTTGATTTCTTAGTTTTTTTTAGGAAAAGTTACATAAATTCTATAAAGTTATGCTTCTACAGAGTTTATTTGTTGTAGGTATTTATTTCCAAACTCCGTTGATGTATCCATACTAACTATCGGTACCGTATAATAAATTCCTCTTTTAACTGGGAGATATTTTGATTGATCAACTAGAGTTTAGGCGTGCGTAGCATCTAAACGTAGATCAACATGCGACTCAATTTATCTGCATGGATTATAATACAATACAGCTTCCCGCTTCCTGACAAGCATTAGGCTCTCACAACAAAAGCATAGCCTGCAAAATCATTAATCCATTTCGAGAGTTGGGGGCTTCTCTACTTAGCTGCATATACCAATATTTAAATAAGGACAACGGTTCCAATGACTTCATTTACATTTGTCATCCAACTCTATTTTCGTACAACAGAATACCAGATCGATCTACTGTTTGAATATATCTCCAATATCCACATAATCTAGAATGATATCCGTTCAATACGCTTCTTGATAATGCACAGTAGATATTGTGAATGTTCTCATATCTCCGTTAGGTAAAAGTTTTCCGAAGGTATATGAAAAGGGGATATACAGCTCTTTTAATTTTAGATTAAAATCATTTTAAAATTTTCGGCGATTTTTTTTTTAAACTGAAAAAATAACTTGTATGGAACGCAATGTATCAAGATTAACCCCGATCTGGATATGTGTAGTTAAAAGAACAAATAAATTAGTTAAGTGTTATTCCTAATTCAAACTGTAATGATGTGTATAAACTTTAAGTATATATGTGTGAGAAAAGAAAAATGTGATCTTCTTTTAATGCTTTTATTATTTCTGAAGAATATTAGTTACACTATATTTTTTTAAATTTGTCTTCAATATATATGTTACTTTTCTGAAAATGATGAAGTTTAAAACCTGAATTTTGAAAAATATTTCAATAAGGAAATACAAAAATAATATTGTCATACTGATGTTTCACTTTTTCACAAAATAATTTTGTTGCAATTTACATTTGCCAAACTAAACTAAATCTAATTCGGTGGCACAAAGGCCCATGAAGAACCTATGTCTGATGTGCCCTTTTCAGTGTTTAAGACATCTGGTGCTAAGGTGCATGAGCAGGTCAGGTGGTCAGTCAGATGCGAAACACGAAGTGTTTAGCTCCCAAGCAAGATCGATACTCATTTATCGACCCACTGAATAGATGAAAGGCTGAACCCCGGACATGTGTCTTGATAGCACAATGCACTAACTCTAGCCACAAAGGGTATAAAATGTTAAATTAATGAAATCATTATATTTTTAACACGCAAAAGTAAATGAAAAAACAATTTTCTTCTCAAATTTTAACTTCTTGCAATAAAATGGTTTATGAATGAATTTTGCATTGGAACAGTAGAATATATATTAGAATTAGAATGTTTTTCCTTATGTTACAGCGCGATTCATAAGGTAGAATACACTTTTCTAATACTGTAAAATAGTGACACTGTCAAAGATACACACACCCTCAGAAAACCGTGACGTAGATGCACTCTTAAAATCTGTGTCTTGCCCCTGACGGAAGAGCGCAGGTAAAAACTACAGTGCAACACGTGCTAGATTCTGATAAGATAAATATGCTGAGTACTTTGTCCAGAAATAAAGTGTAAGCCTTTGGTTGACGCCACAGTTGCATGACAACATTGACAACTCCGTTATCCACTTGGATGGTGCACCACCACACGGATTGTTTTAAGAACTAATTGCAAGATTACCTCGATCAACATCTCCCTCATCAATGGTTTAGATAAAACGTACACTACAATATGCCACTCACCCAATGGGCACTCAAAAGTTCTGATTTAACGCATTGTACTTGCTTTTTGTGAAGAAATACGAATAATTATAAATATATATAGGTACATTAGAACCTGCTTTTGTACGGTAGATTGGCACCGAATAAAAATATCCACACAAAAATATTCGAAAATTTCCTAAATTCTTACATATAACAAAAAAATTCATCGAAATACTAATGAATTTTCTTAAGCAGTTGAGAGGGACCGCATAAGTCGCTCTTAGAAAATACGCCAATCATTTACTAAATATATGAGAAAGTACTTCCATGACAAAATAAATAATTAAATTACACATGAATATATTTAGTTTCTCATTGTATATATGGGGATGTTTTCAAAATGCACATACATAATTCAGTACTACTCAACGTAATCCAAAGTGATCATCTTCTTGTGACGGATTAGTTCAAAATTACTTTCATCACTCGAAGATGCAATTTAAATTGATTTATTTTTTGACTCCATAAGGTAAAAGATAAGTTTTTGTTTTTCTTTTTCGTCTATATAATCTATCAAATTATTGATAAAACTACAATCCTTTAAAGTTTTGTCTTCAAACAAGCATGGGCTGTAGGCGCGTTGAGAGAAAGCAACTGAACGTGTATTGTCGGGAGATAGCATCTTGAAGTTCATATATGTAAAGGGTGTTTTTTCGAGGTATAGAACTTTAAATTGCAATAAAACAACGATGTAATATTCGATTGACATGAATTTTTTTTATTCGAAAGATAATCTTGTGGCATTACATTTTAAATATGATTTCTGACATATGACTGCCACGGCTGTCTCGGATGTACTCGTAGTTCAATCTGGACGTCCAATTTTCGATGACTTTTTCCAATATTTGTGGCCGTATATCGGCAATAACACGGCGAAAGTTGTCTTCCAAATGGTCAAGCGTTTGTGGCTTATCCGCATAGACCAATGTCTTTACATAGCCCCACAGAAAATAGTCTAGCGGTGTTAAATCACAAGATCATGGAGGCCAATTCACAGGTACAAAATGTGAAATTAGGCGGTCACCAAACGTGTCTTTCAATAAATCGAATGGGGCACGAGCTGTGTGACATATTGCACCGTCTTGTTGGAACCACAGCTCCTGGACATCATGATTGTTCAGATCAGGAATGAAAAAGTTAGTAATCATGGCTCTATACGGATCACCATTGACTGTAACGTTGTGGCCTTCATCGTTTTTGAAGAAGGATTCCACCAGCCCATAAAGCGCACCAAACAGTGAGTTTTTCTGGATGTAACGGTGTTTCGACATACACTTGTGGATTATCTTCACTCCAAATGCGGCAGTTTTGTTTGTTGACGTAGCCATTCAACCAGAAGTGCGCTTCATCGCTAAACAGAATTCGCTTATTAAAATCGGGAACAACGCCAATCTCGTTTTGGGCCCATTCGACGAATCTACGCCTTGCTTGATCATGTTTAAAATGTAATGCCACAATATTATCTTTCGAATAAAAAAAAATCATGTCAATCGAATAATACATCGTTGTTTTATTGCAGTTTAAATTTCTATACTTCTAAAAAAACACCCTATACAAAGCAGTGGCATAGCGTACAAACCTTCAACTTCGAGGCTATAGAGGGCCTAAGGTATGTTTGACGCATTGTACGTGTTTACCTAATTTATAAAATATTAAAGGCAAAACCCGACTTTGCTTGGGGGAGGCTTAACAGTATCTCAGTTACGTCACTGGTACATTGATAGAAAGTACTACAGTGATGTCAAAGCCGTTGAAATTCATTCACCGCGTAAAAAAGATTGCACTATACAAAGTACGCAAAAGCGGGTTCTACTGTACTCGCCCTTCTCGTTTATGTTGATTAAAATGAGTTAAAATAGCGTATGATGTCACTATCGATGAACTTGATTCAGGTACCTTAATACGAGTTTAGACAAAAATAGATTACCGGCTCTATATGTGTCGTATAACTACGCATGGAAGTTCACACGTAGAACATCTGTAACTGTCTTTAACAGAATGTAAAATAATTCCATATACAAAAATTATTTTACAGTTTTAATACGCTATATTTTGCATCGTGCTTGATTTTTAGCGCATTGCTACCGTATACTTCTTTATCAACACCCAGTATGACAAAAAAAAGTATTCATTTAAAAATCATTTTAATCAACTATAGAATAATAACAATGGGCTCCCTATCTATGCGTCTTTTGCAACTAAAATGTTTAAAATGAATCTCTACTCTCAATGATATTTGTAATCATTATCAAACTAATGTAATGTTTATATTGAGGCACATACATGACTTACAATTTAATGAAAAGTAAAAAGAAAACTAAACATCACATTAAACACAGTTGCGGTCCAATTAATTCAATCTAAATATGAAAAATAGTCTTATATGAATCCAGTTAAGTTTCACAGAACGATAGATTTATGACATATGAATTTGTATAAAAATGTCTTATTTGCAACTCATAACAGAATTTCACATGTAAATAAATTATTTTACAAGACGCTTCCTCATATGACTTTTATTTAAAAGCCAAAGGTAAATAACCAATATTAGGTTATGTTCGAGATATTTTAAACAGCTTTGTGTGCGTGTGTTTTCTTTTGCAATAGCTTTATAGCCTTCTACAGGAAATTAATATATTGACTAAATATTATTTATACACGGACATTAAAAATATTTAAACAGCTTTCAACATCTTAAATGACACAATTAGTTCTCCGATATTTCAATGAATTACTAATTTTTGGCACCGGATTTAAAATTTAATATTTTTATTAAAACTAGCAACATTTCTGGTTAAGAAACTTTCTGTCAAGGAGTACCGACTTTATGTGCTCATTGAATAAACGATCTAGACACTACTCTGTGAATTATAGTTTATGGGCCGAATCATGAACTTATAAGAATGAGTTCATGACTCTGCCGTAAATGGGTATGGAGATCATGAGAATGAAACTCATTTACAAATGGCTTCGTTTCGCGAAACATGTTTTTCCTCTTCTTTAAACACGTGCATTTGGCAACATTTCATGAACAAATGCAAATTTAGGCGTGGGAAGAATGTTCGAATGCAAATAAAATGCAAAATATATACAAAAGAAGTGTGTATCTTGGAATTTCTTTAACCGTTTATTAAAATAAAGATCTTGAAATAGATCTAAGGTTAAACCATGCATTTTTTAATTTAAATAATTAAATGTAATAAGTTTTAAAGGAAATAAAAAATAATTTCCTAATTCTCTTTATATGAAACATATTTAAGGAAAACAATTATTCTGGATTCTGAATAGGCTGTTATGAGCATGCTTAATCTGTGTAACTAAAGTGAATTCCTAATAGGTATGTTTAAAATCAAATGGATAACCCATAGCTGATTTATTTATATCTTACGTTTTGTAATTTAATGAATTTTATGGATTTTTTATTCAAATAAATTGAATCAGGTATTAGGCAGAAAATGTTTCCTTAGATATGTACTAATTCATTTTCCTTATTGTTATTTAATTGTTATTCTCTTAGTATATTGTATAATTTACACAATAGACAAATGGAATTGAAATAATTCCTCATACAAAATGCAAATTACGTATGTCGTGTGCCTGCGAGATTGCGACTAACTTCTGCCCGAAATACAAAAATTAATTTGTAATGGTGTATTGAAAGAGAACTATAGATTTCTGAGATTTGGAAACGGGTTAATGTGTTTGGATGAATGTTACTACACCTTATTTTGCACTGATTGAAGATGTTGAATTTTTCAAGAACCCATGAAACCATTAAGTTATTTTGCCTTACATACACTTTTCAAGGGTCTAGTGTAAGTGACATGATATGGGGAACGTTCTGCATGCATGGAATTGGTGCCCTGGTGTTCCTGGAGGGTAAAAAAAACAGCCATGGGATACTTAGATACACGGACAGATCAAATGCACTCCGAAATGTCTTTTACCCTGATAGATATTTTATGGACGATAATGCAACTATATATCACCCCAGAAAATTGGTTCATTGAACACACACCTGTATAACTTCCAACACATTCCCTGGATATTGCATAGTCCGTACCTGAACCCCACAGAGAATGTTTGGGCTCAAGTGGAAAGAAGCATCCAATAACTCTCCTCTCTTACCTCTAACTTACAAGATCTAAAGAGCTGCATAGACAATGTCTGATATTCTTGGGACTTAAATACACTTCTGAAGCATGTAGGCTCCATACACGAACGAATCAGAGGAGTTATTAATGTTAAAAATGGTTCAATATAATATTGATCTTTGGTTTTGTAATTCATTGCTCAGGCATTGCATATATATTATTTTCATTTCGAAACATTTCAATACTTATCATTTCAATTCCATATAATGCTCTATTTTTATTGATTCGACCCTCCGATTAGAAGGTTTTGATGCAGATAAAATCTTTCTAGGATCTAATTCCTCACGTTGGCCTGTTGAGGTATTTCGAAAAATGGTGAGACAACTTAGCAGTTTTTCTCATCACTCGACTGTGGAAGATTCAGTTAATGCTATTGAAACTCGCAAACAAAGTAATTCAATGAATATTTGAAATCAATAATGTATCTTAAAGTTGGTTGAATATTCAATACATATTAGAAAGTACTATACTGCAATTGCTAACTAAATACTTATAATCAAAATGTGATTTCAAAAACATTAATGCCCGGAATTTAAAACTCTTATTATAAACGCATGAAGCAATATTTACAATAAATGCATCTATCTGCATACTCAACTTCCAGCAAAAAGAGAAAATTAATTTATATGGTTCAAAGTTTTAAATATTCTATTAGTTCTCTCTCAGAAAACATTTCTGTTTTACCAGAGATAAAAATGTTGATTAAGTTAAAGATTATTCATTCATAATTTCAGTATTTTTGAACATCCTCAATAGTTTGCTCTAATTAGTTGAATTCATTATTCTAATTATTAGTTACTTATTCTAATCAACTAGCAGTTAATTCTTTGTAATTTTTAAGGTATAGCATATCATCAAATTATATTATCATATTTTCAAACATATTATCAAAAATTTGCCCAATATCCCAACCAGAAAGTAATGCACACTTATCATTTTCTTTGTTTAAGAACGTCGCAAAAAATTCATACATTTTGAAGGTACTTATCAATACCTGTACAATAATTACAAATGTAATTGATTTGTCAATCTTTTATTGACTGTTACATGTTAAGACAGTTTCATTTAAATTCATTTACATAATCACATGGAAACTACTGGTTTTTATTTGCGTTTATTATAGCGCGCAGCGTAAATTTCACATAACTATATAATTATTTTAGGACAACTACTTTATTTATTGAATTCTTCACATTATACGGACTTTAAGATTCTGCCTAATGCGTTCTAAGGAAGAGATTCTCTAAGTGGTTACTACGAACTCCTGAGGGTATTTGTGATTGTCAGGGTGTTCGTGGTATATTCAAATCAATTTAAGAATATTCGTAGATAATATTAAGAGGTCAGTGAAAAATTTAATAAAAAGCAAAATATTTGGGATCATTTTCCATTATTATGAAAGTTTCACGAATTAATGCATGATTTTTCAATATTAAAAAATGTTGGGGGTAAAAATTAAAAATCCTTGGAATAATTTATTATAGATAGATACATAAAATATAAGTAATAAGTATAAATATAAATAAAATATAAGTCGAGTTTCATCTTGAATGGGGCCTTCTACGCTGGTTTAAATAAAAATTGAATTTCTCCTAATGTAATTCTCATAGTCGTGATATTTGTAGGTATGTGTATTCAAAAAGTAACATATCACAAGAAATCCTTTCCTAACCCTAAAGGGAATTTTTTGATATTTAACATATCTAATGACTTTACCAGATTGCTTATAAATGTAAATGAAGATTATTGTTTTATTATCAGGTAGTTTAAATTAAACTACACTAATTTTTATAAAATTTTCTTAAATAAAGAAATGGACATTTTTTTTTACTATTTCCTTGAATGCAATATCTAATGGGTTAATTTGATAAAATTAAAATAATTAATATCATGAAAATATTGAAAATGTATTACAAAACATTAGCTTCAGTTCACTGTTTCATAACACATCTGAAATTTAACTTGTACATATAAGAAGTTCTTGCTATCACTTGAAAATTATTTTAGAAACTCTAAATTATTCTGAATCATTTAATACTACGTGGTAAATTATAGCAACTCATCCTGGAAATATGAACCATTTGTGTTAAATGTATTGCATATCTCGGAAAAGTACTATAAAACTTTCGAACTAAAAAAGGAAGGTTATAATATCAGTAAATGTGGAAATAATAGCCATTTACTTTGAAAAGCAAAACGAAAATATATTTCCATTAAGATAGCTATTCCAAATTTTCTAGCAGCTTTTCTTAATAGAATTAACATTCCATTTGTAAAGTGATCTAAAAGGAAACTACGCATTATGATGGATTGAACTGTTATTATTAATATGTAAAGAATGCTTTTCTCTTTCTAAGGCATTTTCTTATCTCAAAAACCATTGCATAAACATCTTCCGGACAAAATATATCAAAATCTTAATTGCTTCAAAAATTACTAAATTATATTCGTATTAAATATGCACATTTTAAATTTACATGTTCGCAATTAGGCTTTAGCGCATTATTGCTATCTCACTTTAAAATACATTCTCTATATAAATAGAATGGGTATTTAAAAAACAAAATATTGAAATATTATAGACGAAAGATAAAGGCAAACTGCTTTTATACACGGTAAATGATTCTGAGCTATTATATTGAATGCAGTAATGAAATATCAATAAAATGAAAACAAATTTGAATACCGTGATCTGTTTATTTTTATTTTACTAATATTTTTTAATGATTTAAAGTAAATACTTAATATTCAAAGTATTAAAAAATAGTAATATTTTAAAATGAAACAAAATAATACCACTTATGTTTTGAATATTTACAAATTTTAAGAAATCCACTAGCCAAATAAATTAAAATAATCTGAAATTTTATTATGTTTTTAATCAGTGATGTATTTTTAGTTTTTCCCCGAATGAGTTTGAATTTCTTGCATATTAGTTTCTTCAGTGGATTTATTTTACAAATTTGTCTTTGGAGGGATTTTGCTGCATTTTCATGTTAGAACAGCCACCAGAAAAGTATGTGACGGGCTTTAATCACGATTTGCATTAATGTCCTCTTGGGGTTCTTTGAGGCCAGAATGGAAATTCTTTCCAACCAGCTCGAGAAGCAGAACGAGAGAATGCAAATTAGGAATCTTATATATAGTAGAAGTTTAGCATTTGCGGGTTAGCTGCTATATGAGGTATATGTTTATGATTAGAAACGATTAAGTTAAAGTTAGAGGACATTCCAAGTTCAAGAATTAACCTACCTGTACATGTGTATTCAAGCTAAAGGTAGATACCATTCCCCAATGAGTAAATCCACGTCAGTTAGGGCCAAGATAATAGCTGTTAACAAGAATATAGCGGTAAGCGTCTTAAATTAAGATATAGAGAAACGGTATGTATAAATGAGAATAGAAGTTATCTGTAAAGTTAGATTTTGTGGTAAATTACGTAATTATTTGGTAATACAAATTGTGTCTTCTCACTCCAGATTTGCTTAATTTGATTACTATTATTATTTTATGTAGTGTTTATGTTAAGATCTTAATAAACAAATATTAAGATGACAAATTTGCGTGATTCTTTGTTATTTCCTACAGATCCAGGCCACATGGAGAATGCTGAAATAGGGCAGCCAAAGGTCGGTGCCTCCCAAATATTTAGATTAAATTTTATTCAGTATTAAAAATAAATTGCAGCGAAAATTCATAAATTACCTTTATTTCTAACGTTATTTCATATAATCGTGAATAATATAAAGGAATAATATGAACATTGAAAACACGCATTTTTTTATTTAGAAACACCATAGTGTACTGAATTGTGAAATGATATTCAATGAATCTTTCAAATAAAAAAACTAAGCAACCACAATATTTTGTTCCCATTGCACTGACTGGATAACATTTACAATACCAGATACATTATCGATTTACTTCTGTCTTGTAACTAAGATGTTCGCGTACGACGTATTTTAATTATACAATGATGGAGGCAGTTTTTGCTTGTCTTACTCATAAGAAACTCCACGGCAATTGACTGAGTCCTCCTTTTGAAACATGACCGATGAAGACGCCATTTCATCTGACATCCTACATTTCAGAGCCCTCCCCACACTAACATGAAAATTTTTTATCCTGGGCACATTTAATGCGCCTCAACCCCTTAAATTCCCTGCCTATATTGATCTGCACAGCTCAAAGCTCCACCGAAAGTCAAAGATTCGTAGTCGTTGAGTTAAGTAATATTTTCACAATTTTAAAAAATAATTAAATTATAAAAAACGGTATTCCTTTAAAAATATGATTGGATTTTTTTAAAAAAATATATGTCATATATATATAATTAAAAAAATTCAATATTCATAATCAACAAATTAAGCATTTTTACTTTCATTAATTACGTTTATACGTAAAAATGCTAAAATAAAGTTTATATCAGTTAGCATCATAACACGTATAAACATACCCCGAGCATTTTCGTTTAAATTTTATCTCCTAATTTGTAAAGCAACTGGTAGAACATGCATTCTTACCAACAACACTAATAAATAAAGAGCGACTCTAAATTCATTGAGAATAATGTTTTCAATTTAAAAGACTCTGTCGTCGTAACCACAGCCATGTAACACATCATTAACTCCGTATCTTTCTCCTCGTTTGTTGTGATTCCCTGGGTGGCATACTATTTAAAAGGAGTTATTATTTTATAGTCCTTATAGGGGGAAATTTGTTAGACTAAGTAAGAAAAAATGCCTGCTTTCCTATTAACTGATTTAGTGTAATAATATTTTTCAAAATGTTACTTTGTTCCCTTCAGAATACATCCTTATTATACAAACTCATAAGAAGAGCTCATAAACTTAGATAAATTTAATTTGGTTGTAATTTTCTGTGCTAGGATAATATGTATCCATTTTTCGATTAAATATTTGCTGGCGATCATTCAGGATTTTATTAAAAGGTTATATTGGCATGGAAAGAAGGTAAATTATTTAATCAAATTGTTTAAATCTAAACTTATATAAGTGGACCTTGCTATTTAATTTGAATTATAAACAGCATTTTTTATTTAGAAAGTATACTTAAATAGCTAGAGCAATAAACTGGGTAAAGTTGCACTGAATTACATAAAAAGAGACATGTGTTTACATTATTTTGAATACAGTTGTGTACAAAATTGTGCTAACTTTTTAAAATTGTTAGGTTCTTAAAGTTTGTATATTTGTAGAAAATCTCACGTTGCACAAACTGTCAAGTATTTCATATCATTTTAAAAAGGTTTTAGTACAAAATTCAATACAAAAAAGAAAATTCAAATATTTGCCACACAAAGAATTCTATGTTGCACTAACTGTTGCTCTACATTGGATACTGAGGATATCAGTGATATTTCAGAGCTTAGTGAGGTTGTCTTCATTCCTTAAGGGGTCACAGGGGTGTTAAAAATGTTTCGAGAGCACAAAATACAAACAATTTTCGACTACAAATAATTCTTTGAGATTAAAATGAAATAAAATTTGATTCTTTCACATTTCTTATAAAGGAATAAAGTTTCAAAAGAGTATAAAATATCTAAAATATAATCATAATTTTAAAAATAATAAGCACATAAACATAAGAAAAATTTTTGTAAGAAACAAATAGTAAGTTTTACGACGCGCATGATATTTTCTGCAATAATCATTCTAATTACTAGCAATAAGTTGATTTATAAAATCAATAATAACCTTATTACATGCTAGCTTATCTTATATAAATAAAAAAAAAATAAAACATAATATTTTTATAAATAAAAAAATACATTTTTAAATTTTTTAAAAATTCAATTTTGTTGAAATATTTCAAAAATTAAAAAATTTATAATACTATAAATAGGTAGGATTTGAAGATTATGATAGAATTTATAATTCTGTAAAGTTTTTATCAAAGTATGATAGTTTTTGAAACGCAATGCGCGTAATTGAAAAAAACACAAACTGAGGAAAAAGGGCTTTAAAGTTTTAAAAACTGAATTTGAGAAATAACTCTTAAAACTTACACGCTAAAATTCTCCAGGATCATAATATATACCTTCCTGTTCCTGAAACAGCCCAATTTCTTTACTCTCTTTTTTAATTTTCTTGGTTCTGCGAGCTTCAAAAGATGATTCTAAGCGCCTCTGTCTTGACGTAAAGATTCGACGATTGTCACGTTCAGCCAGGGACACACAAACATTTCTGTTAATTTTCAAGCCAAATTTCTCTAAAATAGATAAGTATTTGATTTCCATCATTAAAAACACTGGTTGCTAGATTTGCAGCAATCTCTGCAATCTGAAGACTAGAACCAATCGTCTTAGGACAAAATTTCCAAATTAATGAATTTAAACTTTCATTAAGATGCTGTGTCTTACCTCCTAAACATTTCTTCAGGAGTACCGGATGAGATAAGTCTAAAAATACAGGCTTAATTACATCTCGAACAGCTTTAGCAACTGAGGGTTTGTGTTTATAATTTTGTAAATTATTATTAATTGCGGCATTATATACTTACACCATGTATTTGGATTTGTAGGACAAAACCAGTGCATCGGTTCATCATCACTGGTGCAAGAATGACCCCAAACAGCCCAAATGGCTTTCCGCATTTCTTTTACACTAGTAGAATTGCATCGAATAGCATTACCATAGTAATACGCAAGTTTATCAATTAAACTATCAGTTAACCTACCTTTACCGCCAATAGTTTTACAATCAGATAATTTATTTTTACTATATACTAATTTAAGCTTCCGAAGTCTTGTACCCATTCTCTTTTACACATGGCCTACACATCTATTTTCTGAATAAGATGGCTGAACGTATGGCTTGTTTTCAGAAAGGGCATTGAATGTTTTTGCGTCGCCATCTCCTATGTAGTTCGATTATTTCAGGTTGTGAAGCTTTTCTGATCGATTAAAAAACCTCAACATCCCGTCAACCTCCATCTTACCAGCAGAGCCAGAATAATTTTTTCTACATGAATTCTTATGCGCTCTTTGCCATTTATTGTACTTGATACCAAACTTTACCCCTTTATAACTGTCGCATCCTTTGCAAAATGAGGACAACACTTCCCTATCCAAAACCTTACCTGTTTCGGCACCTATTACAGTACATACTCCAATCATAGATGAATGTCCTCTTGTTTTCCAGGTACCATCACCACTTACCGTTAAAAGGTTATCAGGTGACGAAGAATTTTCTTCGACAGCTGCCCTTTTGATGCTTTCTTCAGCGACTTCCTTCATAACACGTGAAAGTTTATTTATTAATAACATCATATGATTTTTTTATTCAACAGGATTAGGAAGACACATTACAGCACAAAAATGTTTTTAATGACTCTAAACCTTGGCCTATGCATCTCATTGCTAAATAGATCTTCTGCTTAATTTCTTGAGCATTATTTTTATTCCCAGTGTTTTCACAGCTTGAAAAGTACAAATACTCCCACAGTTTTAACAACGTATTTCAAAATTCGAACATAAACCACGAGTGGACTTTTTATTAATTGTTAATGGTTTATGACATTTTTAAACAACATGATACTGATAAAATAGAACTAAAAGTTGAAATAAAATCAAAAATACGATATCCTTTGAAGTTTTCACTTACCTTAACAAGATTTGACTTTAATGAAGTCTGAATTCCTGAGATTTTATTACTGGAAGCACTTACTTTGTGTCTTTCCTTTCTTTCTGCAACATATGTATGAGAACACATACCTTCATGAATTGATTCCCTAAATCTTCTTTTCTTAGGACGTTTACCTGAAGGTCTACGATGAGTATTTTCCATTTCAATCGAGAATTTTCAATTTTCAATGTTGATAAACGGTTTTAAATAAACGCTGTTTTGAATTTCGATAAGCAAACAACGTGCTAGCATTATGCAAAACAGAATCAAAACACATTAAAAAGCGTGTGTTGAGTTGCAAAGCTTCCTTCTCAATTAAGCAAGTGTTTAAAATATTTCATGAGGAAAAAAACAGAAAAATAAAACGTATGCGGAAATCAAGAAAAAAGTGGGTGTGGCCTGTAGCCATTTAAACATTGTTATTACTAAATTGCTGTTTGAATTTTACGAATAACTTTCGAAGTTTTTGCAGTACTATCACGTGGTTGGTATCAAAATGTTCAAAAGAAAGTGAGGAACAACATATATTTTTTTTCGAAAATTCGAAAAAATCCAAGATTAACACCCCTGTGACACCTTAAAACAGCTTCACATCATTGTTTCATTGATCTGAAAATAGTTTAAGCTCTTCCTTCGTTATTACAAGATGCTAAGATACAATTGTATCCTCGATTAGTTCATTTTTAATCCATGGGTGGTACATTCGAACTAGAGATTTCAAACGGTGCCACAATTTTTTGATAGGGTTGAGGTCAGGACTGTTTTCTGGCCAAATCAACAATTGAATGATCTTAGAATGGTCCTTCTGGGGAATATAAATTCGCGTTTATTTCCAATCAAGTCCAAAAAGAGGTACGGGATATTTAAATTAGATAAGGTATTTTTAAGTCGAGCTTAGCGAGATAGCAAGAGAGATGAGGGTAGGCTATTGAGCCAGTAACTTTAAACGCATTACTAGAAGATTCAAAGAGATTAGTTTCGTGAAGACGTCGGGCTGCGAGACGTACCAGAAAGCTGATATAAGCCAGCGGTAAATATAATTCACGTACGCTTAAAGTAAGCGTCAGTTTGAGCGACTTAGTTAAAGTTAATGAAAGTTAAGAATTCGAATACGTGTGTTTCTCGGATCTCCTATTTCGGTAAACCTTACTTGAGTTTGAGCTAGATTATTAATTAATTGCATTCTTAGTTCTTTAATTTAATAAGTCCTGTCCCTGTAAATGACGTAACATTGTATTATTATATGTTATCAGAGATTTTTTTGAGAAAATTATAATAATAAATACTTATTATTGTTATTCAAAATGATTCTTAGTGGTTCTTTGCCTCAAATTAATCTTGGTGCTAAAGGTTTGACCCAGGGGTCTCATCACAGTGTCAATGTACTTTATGACATTCAGTATCTCATTGATGATATGAAGGTGACACATACCATCTGCTGATATGCATGACTAAATGATAAAACTATGGAGGGGGGTGGGGTCACAGTTGCCTGGGTGCAGTCAGGATGCAGTATATGCTGTTGTTCTACTTCTTACATATTTTATGCTAAAGATATTTTAGTTTCATTCCTCCATATATCTAGTGACCAATAATAATTTGTCAATTAATGTGTTTAATTGCCCACTATAGTACCTTTTAGCCATGCTGTAAATTGGAATACACGGATTTTTTCGAAGAATTCTACCTCTTATTCTAACATCTGCTAATCTACTCCTGATTTTTTTTGAACTGACAAAAACACCAGAGAGAGCATCACTTAGATCACTTCTGATGGATGCCCATGAAATCTTTTCTCTAAAACATACTATTTCTGTTTTTCTGTCATCAACAGATGTGTTGCAATTTTTTGGCCTTTCTTGCTTTTTTTTAAAAAAAATTAAATATATATATATTTGGCTTCTAATTCCTTAAACACACACAAAAATTTCCTTCTCCAGATGTAGTCACTAAACTACCCACCTATTATGTAATTTTAACATAGGAAATCCCACTTTCTCGTCACAAATGTGTCCAATCTACTCTTTTATTTTATGTCATTGCTTTTTGACTAAATATTATTGTTATTCTGGTCAGAAAACATTCCTGACCTCATTCCTATCAAAAGTTTGTGGCACCGGTGAAATCTCTTGTTCGAATAAGGTACCCATGGATTAAAAATGAGCTAATTGACGATATAATGGTTTCCTTACATCATGTAATAACGAAGGAAGAGCATAAAACTATTTTAAACTCAATGAAACATCGATGTGAAGCTGTACTAAGATATAAAGGCAACCTCACTAAGCTCTGTTAACTCCCTGCAATCCTCAATATGTAATGAATATCGACCGCGATTGCAGCATAACTTATTTGAGCTGCAAACATTTGAATCTTCTTTTTTGTATTAAATGTAGTATTAAATTCGCTTTAAAATGATATAAAATATTTGACATTTTGTGCAACGTAAGATTTTGTATAAGCATACAAACTTAAAAAAACCTAACAATTTTAAAAAGTGTCCACAATTTTGGCCACCACTGTAAGCAAATATGTTCAATACGAAACAGTTAGTATACATTAAACTCCTATTTAAATATAGAACAAATTTAGTGATTGTTTTGTTAAACTTGAAATATAGCAGTTTATTTGGCTAAAAATTGAATTTTACTATTTAAACCAAAGAGTTTGTATTACTTTAAAGGGAGCTAAACTTGGAGCATCAAAGTCTAAGGACTCATAAAGATGAAACTAATGTAAATTAAAAACATTTGCATTATGATTATTTTATATCATTCTATATATCTATACAAATTATACACAAAATGAAAGATAATTATATAATCCTCTTACAACTGAGTCTTACTTGTACAAGGTATTAAGGAATAGTTTTTTTGTGGGTTAACTAGCAATTTGATTATTATATGATTAAAGGGTGAAACTATGCTGGCTCTTTTCAGATTAGTTTTTTTTTACATATTTTCAAATATATCTAATTATTAATAAATCGTAAAATACTCATAAGTATGTCAATAAGCAGATATGATTAAAAGTTTAGGGACATTTATAGTATTTGTATCAATATCAATTTAACAGGGTCCTTGTCAATAAACTAAAATTTTTTAAGATTAAAATGATTTTGGGAAAATTTTTCAGGAATATGTAATGAGTAGTGAAAGTTTGATAGAGAAGGTTTGTGCTCATATTAATTAGCATTTTACAAGAGCACGAATAGATTTTGAAGAAAGAAGAACACTTAGTCCAGGAATTGTGCTGTGTGGTTTAATTATATCTTAAATATTTAACTCATCATGTAAAGATTTGCGGAAATAATGCATTAAAAAGTATGAATACAGGATTATACTGTTTCTGTAACACATACTTAACATTACGATTGAGGCTATAAAAATGATCAAATAAATATAAAGTATCTACTAAAATTTTTTGTATTTATTTGTAGCAAAAAAGTTTAAAGAAAGTGAAAAACATATTTCAGAAACTAGAGTAAAGTTCCGAGTCATCACATCAAGAAAAATCTAGCCACATTTTTATTAAAAAAATTGTAATGGATTTTATTTTATTTTTGCTTAAATTTTTTGTGCTATTGTATTCCCAGATAATTTTAGTATGATATTTCAAATAAATTTATATAGAGAAATGCATGATATTTTCCAGACTTTTACCTTTTTATTCACTAATGCATGCAATGTATTGTGTTCAAACATTTAGTTCCTATTGAATATTAAAATAATTATTCACAAGTTTTTTCTCACAAATGGAATATTTAGGTTATTGTTAATTAATATGTATACTGTACATTTATAAACGCTACTTGAGTGGCATAAATACCTGAAATGCTTAAGATTAAAAATAATAAAGATTTTGAAACATATGAGATATTGTTATTTCAGATTTATAAAAAAACGTGGAAATTAAACAAATAAACGGCTGCAAACATTCCTCTTGCTGTTTTCAATAATAAATAAAATCCTATTAAATATAATGGATATAATTTCTAAGCCCGTTATTAATAGAAACATTACATACGTAAAGATGCATTCGAAAATTCATAACTAAACAAGTTTTTTTCAGGATCAATGAAGAACTATGTCCAATTGAAATCCTAAAAATTGCCAGCTGATTTGTAGCATTAATAATACGTGTATTTTTTTTTTACTAAAATCATTTTATTTTGAAACTATGAAGCAAAATCTAAAATTGTAGGAATAATATATAGAATATTTTTTTTTGTAAATTTACCCCATATATATATATATATATATATATATATATATATATATATATATATATATATATATATATCATGTATCTTAGAAATCCTTGGATTGACAGGAGAAATGCAACGGGCGGACATTTATCATATTATATTTTATTTCAATATTCAGTAAAGCATTCTGCCCTCCAAGCCATCACAAAAACGAGAGCTCTTTCAGCGTTGATCAGCAGCGAGTGAATCTTTAGTACACGTGTCTTCTTTAAGTCCAGCGAAAGTAGAAGTCAAAGTTCTTATGTGGAAGGTGGGTTGAGTTGTCCTTGTAGGAAGTTTACCCCCATCTGACATTTGAGGGGCTGGAGTTTTATCACCTATATAACTTATTCACTTTTATTATATATATATATATATATATATATATATATATATATATATATATATATATATATATTGATTGATACATGCATTAAATGTGCGTACCTACATTTTTAATATCTACCTTATTACATTTTGCTATATGTTAAACATTTTCTTACTCTTTTTTCAACAAAGTATGAAAAAACTCTTCTCTTAGTATATGTGCAGCTGCATGTTAAGAAAAATTTGAATAAAAATAAATTCATGCTTAGCTCGTCAGCCTAAAAACTAGGTTAAATGAAATATATGGAGCAGAAGGACTCAGAAGGGCTCTTAAGTATAATCCCACGGGCTACATTCACATAGTTTCTTATCTAGCATGGGCCCTTAGTGGTACTTACAAATGTACCTCAATGCTTATCTTAAATTTATTTATTACATTCGCACCACATCCGAGTCATTTTGAGGACAAGAAACTGTGAAATGTTTCCTCTGCTTTTAGATAAAAGAAAAGACGTTTCACACATAAAAAGAAAGAAAAATAAAATGCGAACATTTCGGTTTCATCCTCGATTAAAAAAAAAAAAAAACTAAATTTTAAATTTCACTTTTAAATGGGATGAACTACACGATAAGGTATTTCTTTTGTTGATTAGATTATTCTCTATAAGAGACGACAATACAGAATTTTCAAACTGTTTTTGTCTTCAGAAATTTTAAAACTGTAAAATTTAAATTTACTTTCAAAGGGCATTACATTTCAATAACATCCTAGAAATGGGATATCTTGCATTGGATGAATAGGTTATTATCTTCGAATGGGTTATTAGTAGAATGGGTTATCTTGCAGTTTTTGCTAGATAATTTATTTAATTTAATTCTACTTTATTATTACTTTGGAGCACAGTTTACTTATAAAACTAATATACATTATATAATGCTAGAAGTTTGAATAATTAAGAAAATCGAATAATTTTAACAAAAAAAAGCCATATTAACTTAAGTTAAAAATGAAGATTAACAAAAAAATTCAAAACATTGGAATCACAAACTGGGTAATGTATATCTGGCTCACAGCCACATATTATAAAACTCACCTTGGAAATTAAGTAGAGTATGGAAGGTTAGCGAAATCTTGTTGCCTTAGGCTGAAACGGGACTCATCGGGGAACAGAATGGTTGACCATTGATCCATGATCGAATTTCTACTCTGTCTGCACAATGCTAAACGGACTCTTCTGTTTGTAGACGTAAGGGCGATGCAAACAGTAGGTCTTCCAGCAAACAATCGTCTCTCATGAAGTTTTTTTTTAAACAGTTACCCTTGATGCACGGGTTCCTGTGATTGCATACAAGTTACGAGATAGCTGAGAAGTTGTAGTCATTCTATTAAGCCTTGATACAATCAACAAATGGTGATCTTCCCTGGCCGTCACCTCTCTTGGACGACCTTGCCCATGCTTTCACTCGATGGATCCATTATCCTGGAACTGTTCCCATTAGTTACAAACGATGCTGGGCGTTAAATTCAATTCTCTTCAAATCTGGACTTGACACTGACCTTATCCTAGCATCTCTACAATTATCCACCTAATTCCATCATCTAAACGGTAGTGGTTTCACAATTTTACTGTTACAATTTGAATTGAACCGATAGCTTCAAAACACCACGAAGAAATTCTTCGAGGTGTGATGGCGAACGAAATTCGTCTTAACTTACTCTCACTTTTTAAGCTTGTTTATCTGCTGGCTCCGCCTACACACATGTGTATGTTTACGTATGTGCCGTACAATATTTGTATTTTTATCTAGAAACAGTGGTTTTTCATTCAGTTCAGTTCTCTTCATGCAATTCGATAAAATATTCAAATTATTTTAATTTATTTCATCAGTGTAGATAAAATATTGCTCTATTCTAATATTAATATGAAATAATAGTATTACAAATTTCACAAATTGAAAAGTTTATTTTTTGTAATCCTCATATCCGTAAAATTTTATTGGTATATTAATTTCACTTAAATTTATGTTAAAAGAAGAAAGGAAGAGAATAATTAGTTCTGAAAGTTGAGTAACTTTTTTATTAAATTTTAAATTTTTTTTTTTATGATAATCGTGAATTTTCTGTATGATTGACACTTGTTACACTTGTCACACAGTTAACGTTTCAGATTATATTTTTTTCATCAATCAGAAAACAAAATTAGCATGTATAAATTAAGGATTTTATAAATAAAAATTCAATGACTTAATCGAGTATATTTTGTTAAAAAAGAAAAACTATCATGTTAGTTATAAAATATTAATGAAATTAACAATATAGTCATTCAAAATTATCAGGTGTTTCTCAGAAGTACGTAAACGAAAAAAGTTTGAATAACCCTACTCTGGAGAAATGGTAGTCAACCAAAGAATTCCATTCCTCTGTAACTGGATTTTATATATAATAGAATTTCAGAGAAAAAATGAAAGATCCATCTTATTATCAGAATTAAAATCGAAATATTGAAGACTTAAAAAGCATGTCGTCACATAATTTTATTTGAATTGATAGAAAAATAAAAAAAAATTCATTATACAATTTTGTAGGTGAAAAAGAGCAAAATGCAGTTAATTAAATTTCTATCGTTAGATTTTTAACATTTTTGTAAATGTAACACGCATGCAAGTTTGTGTATTCCAAGTATAATTTTTTATCATAGTATTTAAAGATTGCTCAGAAATTATTTATTAATATTATGAGAATTTGTAATACAATATTTGTTTAGTTATTAGTTTGTTTATTAATATGATATAAATTACAATGCATGGGCATAAATAGTTATTTAAATTTTAAATTAAGTTTAAGTATAAACAATGCTCTCAAAACCTACAGAAATAAAGGACATTGTTAACACGCTGTACACGTTTCAGTTAAACTTAATATCTGTTTCATTTAATATCAGTCATGTTTCATATTTTGCGTAATATCTATCGCGGTCCTTCGACCACGGGTCTGAGAGGGTTTGAATAAGAAACAGACTTTATCTAAATTTAAACAGTTTTATATTTATATATTTATCACCCAGAAGAAATTTACATTCACGAAATTTGGTATGCATGTAGTGTATATGAAAATAAACAAATGATTAAAAAATTCAGAACAAAATATCATTTTATTAAGGATTGAAAAAGGTTAAAAATCAGTAAGCAGTAGTAAAGCCACCTCTGGCAGCTATACAAGCCGAAATTCGGCGTGGCATCGATCTCACACTTAAAATCTTTGCATCTGCGCAAATTCTCCTGTATCTAGCCCCTTCCCAGCGCGTCGCAGACATGCTCCTATTGGCGATCTGGTGACCTGGCAGGCCATGGTAGGACGTCATTTGAAGACTTGTTGGGAATTATGTGGACGAGCATTATCTTGTTGATAAATGGCACACTATTGCTACGTTAAATATCGTCCACGTATCTGCGAGCTGTCAAAGTGCCTTAAGGGCCACTCAAGATGATCGTGTGTCCCAAGAAAATTGCTCAGTCACACCTTGTAAATTGCTGTATGCCGCTCGGCCGGACATCTTCCAATTATCAGCACTCTGGAATCGGGATTCATCACCGAAGACGATTCCAGTCTTCCTTGCCCGAGGTCAGCAAAAATCCAGGAATTGATGTGGGGGTCAGTGGTAAAGCGTCTTAGCGGACGTCGGCTCCTCAGACCACCGGTAAATGGCACACTAAGAGGTTTTGAATCGATGCTATGACGTTGTTGGTGCCGAATGGCCACTCTTCATTGCACGATCCTCGCGATCATTTGTGTTCCTGGGACGTCCTGACCCTCCGCGACGGTACACTCTACCTTCTGCCACTGTTTCCAACTAGCCATTAAATATAAGTTTGCATTTATTTCAAAACATCCTAAGTCTCAATATCGTCTATCAAAGTCATATCTTTGGATAGCCGTAAATAGGTTTTCAAGTAAAATCATTGGCTTCGAAATTTTAATCATTTGTAAACTTGCCGAGTGATTGTATATTTTCCTGGGTGATTATATAATTTTTTGCGACAGAGTGTATTTATCCTTTAAAACTTATGAGAATTTATGAGGATGAACGATGCTAACTAAACCTGAGAAATAAAACTTATTAGCCCTCTCTATTACATACTTATCTTCTTAATTCCCTTAAACACTATTGCTACTAACTTGCTTTATCATCAGCCGTAAAGGGGGGACATCTTCCAACTATCTCTGAATTCTTCCTTTTGGAATTAATATTACGAAGTGCGACCACCGGTAAATCACACTAAGAGTTTCTCTTATGCTCAATTTTCAACCATTACACCGTCTACGCCACGACTAGCCATTAAATATAAGTTTGCATTTATTTAAAACCAAGTCATATCTGAGTAAATAGGTTTTCAAGTAAAATCAGAAGTAAACAGAATATTTTTTCCCAAGATGATTAGTAGAAGCCCGAAAAGAACCTGTTACATATCTAACAGCTACATTACTTACGCTCAATTGCTATTTCCTAAAGCAGTGCTTCTCAAAGTTTCAATATTTGCGACCCACTATTCAATCATAATTTTCATTGCGCCCCCCTGATACAATAACAATGTATTGAATTCCATAATACTATACTTCGACGCTAAAACTACAACACAACCTTAACCTCTTAAGTTGCACTGGCGTATATAAACGTCTCGCTCTGTCAAAGCGTTAAATTCTCCGGACGTATATATACGTTTTCCCTAAGTACGATCTTTTCTCTGCACTGCTATCTATATAATTATTCCGAAGGCAATAAAATGACCGTGACAATGTTTGCGAAGAATTTACTTATTTCAGATTATTTGCTTTTCTTTATTCTTCCCCCCCTCCTCACTGTACACCACATACACGCTCCTTCGTAGAAAATAATCTCGGAAGTTTTAATCGACAGTTAAGGGATTAATTATAAGCCATAAAAATTATAAAGATAAGTGTTAATTTTTGTATACAATTTATATGACAATCCTATGAGGTCACTGGTAATTATTAAACTGGTTCTTAACTTAGTATTGTTGAATTAATTATAAAATGCATTGTGTAGCACTGATGCAATTATAAGTGTAATATATCAGTGCAAATGTGTATTTCATTTTTTTATTTTGTCTCAATATATTTTGTTTGTTTTCTTTAATTAAATTAATTTTTTAAATAATCATTTGCTTTTCACTTTTCAATATGCTCGCGTCCCCTCGCAGGGTCGTGACACCCCCAAGGAAGGCAAGCCCAATACTTTGAGAAACGCTGTCCTAAAGTATAAAATACAATATTTTAGTGTTAATAGAATTTGTCTTAATTTCTGAAAAATTGCGAAACAGTGTGCCAACTGATTCCAATCGAATCATGTTTCACCACATAACGCCACATCCGTGTATGTTAAAATCAATTCTAACTCACCGTTAAGCGTCGATTAGCACAAAAATTTATCCCTGAAAGATAATAATTATCAAAACCATTCCTCACCCAAACCACAAATGAGATTCTCAAGTAAAGAGATTAAAATCTGTGCGATTTCCTTAATTACGCCCTATGCAAGGTGGCAGAATTTTATTTGCCCATTCATCAGTTCACGAGTGTTTAAAAGTCATTATGGGTAAATTATTGTGTCACGTAGAGGTTTACTATCACATTTCGTTGTCTTCCACCTTTCGTTTGTGTGTGTGTGTGTGTGTGTGTGAATGTATGAAGATAACTATCATTTGGAAGATCATGTTAAGAGCAGTTGAAATTGAATTAATTAACTTCATTTTCTCGAATGAATGTCTAAATATTTTAATAGTATAAAAATAAATGCCCTGCCCTGCTAATGTATATATAAAGAATGATTTTATAAGAATGCGAAATTTATAGAAAAGGAATTTCAAATTTAAATTTTACTTTGAATGACTAAGGATTATTTATAGGTATTAATATTAATTATGTTTATATTATACATTGGTTATGTCAGTTGTACGCATTTACAACATTTGTTTGTTGCTGTATAACAAATCGAACAAAAATCACGTTTTTATAATGCTTTTTTTTAACTTAATATTTTTCTGTGTTCAAAGCCACATAATCTAAAGATCAACTTTGAATACTGAAAAACTACTAGTCTAACTATATTTACGTTAAATGTAATAGTAATATTTCCAGAAATAAAAAAAAATAATGAATTATATACACCACTGGCCATTAAAATTGCTACACGAAGAAGAAATGCATATACCAAAATGATATTCATGGTACAAACATATTATACTGAAAAAAAAACAAGTAATTAAATTTACAAGAAATTTGAATTCATAGATCATGAGAAATCAGTCCCCAGAACAAATACCTATGGCAGAAATAAAACCACTTATACGCCTTGGCAATGATTCAGTCAGAGATTAGATATCATGTACAGGTACAAAAGCCCATGCACCTTCAACACGATGCCACAGCTCTCATCAACGGTAATGACTGGCGTATGGTGACGAGCCAGTAGCTCGCCAACCATGGACTACACGTTTTCTATTGACGAAAGATTTGGTGAACGTGCAGGCCAGGGAAATCGCCGAAAATTTTCCGTACCAAGAAAGGTCCGTACAATACTGTCAACATGTGGCCGTGCATTATCCAGCTGAAATTTAGGGTTTCACAGGTTTCGAATAAAGGGTAGAAACACGGGTCGTAATACACCAAAAATATAACATATACTGTTCAAAGCACTTTCAATGTGAACAAGAGATGACCGAGACGCATATCCAATAGCATCTAGTACTATCAAGTCAAGTGATGGATCAGTATGACGATGACGAATGCAAGCACCAATTTACGTTCCCCACGATGCTGCTAAGCACGAAAGTGACCACCTCGATGCTGTAAACAGAAACTGGATTCATCTGAAAAGAAATGAGCTCTCGCCAATCGTGCACCCAGGTTTGTCGTTCATCACACCATTGAAGACGAAACCAGTCTGTGATGCAGCTTCAAGGGTAGCGGCCCCCACGGTCTCCGGGCTGAGAGTACATGCTGCATCGAACGTTGTAGAACTGTTCATGTAAACACTTGTTGTCTTGTAAATGGCCCCAATTCTTGACTCAAGGCCCATTACTTGGCTGCATGAATCATAAAGTCATGCAACTAATATGCCAGTATTCTCGGCTTCTAGTGATAAGGGGCTGTTGTGATCTAGCACGGAGTTTGTACTACCGTCCTGAACCCATCGATTCCATATTCTACTGACAGTCATTATATCTCGACCGAAGCCAGTAGAAATATTGCGATACGATAAACCGCAATCCTTATACATGGGAATTTAACTTTTAACAAAGTCAGACATTTCTGCTTCATGCATGATGCATCACAACAGCTATTCATGAGGCAACAACTTTCAACGCAATTTGTGTTTGAGAAACCAGCTGCACGTTTTTCTCATTTAAACACATTTTAAGTGTTGCTGCTGGCTCCTGCTTTCTCTGAATGCGTTGAGAGCTAATCATTTGCACATCATAGCACCTTTTTTCTGTCGTTTAAATTTCACGTCAGTAGCATGTCGCTTTCATGCTATAGCAACTTTAATGGCCAGTTGTGTATTTTTACTTTATTTGTACAGTTTGTCATTAAATTGCTGGTTTTTCTAAGGCACATAATAAAACGATATATATATATATATATATATATATATATATATATATATATATATATATATATATACCTAAAATTAACTTCCTTTTTTTCGAATATAAAAGCATTTCTTTATGTTGCCGAATAGAAGTTATGTTTGAATGTTAAGCCTTAACTTGACAGATGTTTAAAACTTCAAGATTTATTTCCAATAACCCTGATGTACAATTGTTTATCAATATATTTAATGCACCATATATTTGTAAATGCCTTATTAACATTAGAAGGTCTATCGGTATCATTTTGAAACTGGAACATTTCAGTATGTTCTTCTTTCCACATTTTTTGCAGGAAATTTCAAAAGATTTGTGATTTTTAATTATTTTTCATGATAATTACTCAGTAAAAGTTTTATGGTTATAGGTTAGTTTAAATAAATTTTACAAATAAATATACCAAGATGATGTGATAGTGTCATTTCGACTCCAAGGCAATTTATCGTTCCAAAAAGCTGTCGTTTATCATTGCTATTAGCAAAATAAAATTCCCAAAGTACTATCACACATGTATTTGATCTTAAATGAAGTGTTATTGAGCTAACTCGTTCAGGACCATGATCAAATATATGTGATCGCGCGTTTCTCTCAACATGGCCCTCAGCATCATATATTTGATTGCGCTTTTCCAGCTCTGAGACCCGTGATTAAACCTTTGTGATCTGTGAGTTTGGAACGTTTTCATATTATTTTTTATAAAGCACTAGATGACGGTTAAAATCCTTTTTTTTCAAATAAAGTTTCACAAAATTTAGAACTTTTAACATTCACTTTCGATGCCGAGTTTTTTTAGAATTAAATCCGAGATATTTATCAATGTAAACAACTGCATATGTTTAGATTTTTCGAGGAAATCGGGCATTTAAGGGTTCATGATTTATATCAATCTGACTTCTTGTTTAAATTTTGGATAAGTAGGAAAAAGTTGAAAAGCTTATTAGCTTATTGGGCACCTGCCGTTAATAATATTTGTTTCGGCAATTATTTTATTTGTGCTTCGTATTCACTACAATACTTTTAATACTCAAAGACATTTAAGAAACAGATCTTCATAGAACAAACGCGATGATTTATTTTTAACGAAAAAGAATCATTGTTCTTACTGTGTGACTCATTTTTAATTCAGTAAAAACAACCAATTTTTTGCATAACGAAACGTTGCTATTGCAACCATAATCGTCATACCATAAGAACAGAAAATATAATACTAATGTGATACTAAGAAGTATATGAGGATTACTTAAAAATAAAAAAAACAATATATTAGCTGTTACCTAAAATATTTGTATAAGTTAAGAATACTACAAGTTTATGTGAAAGGAAATTAAACATTTGGTAATTCCAAATAGTATTTTGTAAGTTTAAGGAGGGGTCTAATGGTCTAGTGGTAGCGTATCGCGCTACCACTCCACATGTCCAGATTTTATTCTCGGGGTGGGCCAGGTCTACTCAGCCTCTCATCCTTATTGCAGTGGGTCGACAAATGAGAACCAAGCTTACTTGGGGACTTAAACACTGGGGGTCTCGCTTCAGACTGGTCCTCTGAATAGGACATTAGTCCATGCATCTCAGCTCAGAAAGGTCTCATATACTGGGATGGGCAAAATAGGCAGTGGCCCTCATGGGCTGTTGCGCCACTGAGTTGAAGTTTGAGTTTATTTTGTAAGTTTTGTGTCTATTATTTTATCTTAATCATTATGCCGAAAAGCGTCCTTTTTTATTAATGTAAAAAATATTCCTTTTTAAATTTACATTTTTTTAAATTTAAATATAGCGAAAATTTTTGTACTGTATATTCAGACATTAATAATGATAATATAAAGTAAATTTTAATGTACTTAATTGCATTAAATACTTTATATGAATTTTTTAATGAAGGCATAGAAGAGAAATTTGGCCGGTCCCATGTGTGCGTATACTCTGCAAATGGGGGGGGGGAGGGCTGCGGAAACGCTTCTTTCTTTTGCCTATCCTGAAGGGGTTGACAGCGGAAACGAATAACTTTTTTAAAAATTGTTGTGTCTAAGTTTTCGTTGCATAGCATATGGTTATAGGCTCATAAAATGAATTAATTCGATTTTAGAACCTTGTTCATAGCAGAAAAATTGAAACGAGAGAGAGATGACACGTAAAAAAAGCTTTAAGTCCTGATGAAATTGATAATTTTTTTGCGATAGATATCTGAGAATACACTGTATGATCGTGAGGTGTCTTGGTCTAATTTAGACTGCGATGAAGACATAAGATTGAGTGAAAGTGACTGCGAATATTCTGAAGAAAATGCAGGTATAATTGATAATACTCCAGGAAATCCTGATATATATATTACTAAGGGTGGCATACAGTAGATACGGTTTATCAGTAATGTTCCTTACAGATTTGTGACTCTAAATGTTTTGCGACAAAGCAGTGATCCAACAAGGTTCGCAAAACTAATGTGAACGTCAATTTTGTATGATATAATGGGTCATAAAATGGCTAATTACATGAAATAATACTAAAATGTCGTAAAACTAAACCCTACTGAACAGTATTCCTGCAATTGATTAATTATTACAACTATTTTACATTAGGTTGTCGAAACGACTACGACGGACGTTTAAGGGTATTCGAAATCCAAGACGTTCTAGTATTAATATGGTGTATGGCTACCTTTGGCATGAAATGCAGCTTGGGTTCACCTAAGAACCCATTTAAACAAGTCTTAAATAGTGTTTAGAGGAATAGTGTACCTTTGCTCATCTTGCTTTGCTTTTCTTGGAGAGATGCAGCTGAATGATATCGATTCCGAATTGAATGCTCTAAAATAAACCAAACCGTTACAAATATATTAAGGGGACCCGGCACCCTTTGAGAAAACTTTTTTATTTATGCATTTAAAAATTATATTTTATCATTTCATATAGTGTTTCTATTCAATAAAACAATATGAGGTGTAATTTTGTACATATTATTCCCACAATTGTAAAATTTTTAATTTTTTTAAAAAAATTTGGAAAATTTTAAAATTATACTCCTTTTGTATTTATTAAAATTTTGACATGAAATTTTTCGTAACATTCTTAAGGATCTTTTAAACAACTTTAGGGATCGAGTTTGCAATAACTTAATTAGTTTTGGAGAAAAAAATAAAATGTTCTTAGATATGATAAAATTCAACAAAAAGCCCCAATATCTTCTACATTTTAATTTTTTTTAAAAAAAAAAAGTATTCAGTTTATAGCAAAATGGATCCCTAATTTTGTTACATGCATGATATACAACACACAGAGAAAAAAATTAAGAAAATTGGTCAATAATTGTGGAAGGAGTAGCATTTTGAATGCACTAATGTAGCGAAAAAACCCAAGCTGAGAAAAACCATTTTAAAGTTTATACTTCTGAAAAAATAATTATTATAAGCTTAAATAAGCTTAAATTACCATTTTAAAACATTAGCTATATATTTTTCTTAAAAGTAATTGCACTTTCACGTTAGTTTAACCCATATTTTCTATAAATGATACATTTTTACTCAGTAATAATTGCACATAAATATCAAGAAAACTCGAAGAAAACGTTAAAAAAAATTTGTGTTATAACAGAAATTTAAAAATATTTTCTTTCACATAATATTTAAATAATATTATTGTATGAAAAACATATGATAAACAAGAACTGAAATTATGAAATTATTAATATAAAATGACTAAATTATAAATAATTACATGCACACATTTTACAAAAAAAAAATATATTATAGTAATTACCTTAGAAATATCCTGATTCATATGTAACTCCTTTCCTTTTTTTAATTAATCTCTCTCTTTTTAAAATAGCTTTTTTTATCAATTTGCGTGCATGCTGGTATTTCGTGTTTTTCCGTCTGATTCGGAATAATCTTTTACGAGATTCGAGCATCACACCAAGATCATGCGAACATTTCCCCAAAGGTATATTTAATGCTTTTTTGGGTCTCTCTGACAGTACGTAGAGCGCCTTTGTTGAATTCACAAATCGCTTCAAGTACGGCATTTTTCACTCTGGTTTTACACACAAATATTTCTTTGGGACACTTCGACCAAATGATGTTGTGTATGCTTTCATTAGCGTTTTCAGTTCCGCAATTAATGCACCGTTCTAAAAATTCATTCGAAGCAAGTCGTTGATAAATAGAAAGGATGTGTGGCAAAAAACTTTCATTGATTGGAGTTCCAACATGTTCTTTATGCAGACCTGGATTTTGTCCTTTTGCTTTTGCTGACTGGTAAAAACACCATGAGTCAGCACCGATTGGACATTTTGAATGCTGAAGTTTTTGGTCTGTCGAAATGCTGTGATGTAACGTAGCATATATTGCTTTTTTCATGGCAGGAACATTGCCTTTGTTTTGTACTATGGCTTTTTGGTAGTATAAAGTTAACTTTTTAATTGTTGCCTCTTTCAATGTACCATGGCTGTTTCCTCCTAATGAAATGCCACGGGCTCTCGATTCCTTCACAGCATTTCGTAGAACAGTGCCCAACCTTTTACTGACATGATTATTGCACTCCTCTTTTTTTATTTCAAATTTATCCCCATACACATTTTTTTCTGTTAGGTAATTGAAGGTTTTACAATCTCCATCAGACAATAATGTGGAAAATCGATATCCCATTTCTTGGGATCTTTCCCAGAGGATCAATGCTGCCACCATTTCCAACGAAGTTGATGAACCATAATGATTAACATCGCAATCCTTCCTATGACCTTCAAACCAAATGTCATACTCTGCACTTGATTCCCCCAGTTTTCTTTTTGCCATAGAACAGTTGCGACATACCATACACATGACTTCAAAATCAATTACATAGCCTGTAAGTATATCAATAACACAAGCTATGCCAATCGAAGATGTATGCCCACGTGTCAACCAGCTACCATAAAATGAAACACTTATATCAACAACGGGAACATCAGTTGTTGCTTCGTATGCCTTTCTCACTTCTCTATGTACTTCGTTCTGCAAAGTCTCAGCAGCAATATAGTAGGCTGTGTGAAGAAGTTTAATGCATTTGCTATATGTTCTCACTGAAAAAGGATATACATTTACTAGCAAACAAAATTTTTCACTTGCTGAGTAACCTTAGAGAAAGCTTGCGTGATGCTTAAATTAATATCCGGGACATTATTACATTGCCTTTCATTAGACGTTTCTACAGCACAAACGTTTTCAGCGCAAGAACTGCAGGTTAAATTTAACACACGAAAATCCTACCTTGTTTCCAAGTCCAAGCTTTAAAGTTTGTTTGTCACAGTCTGGGCATTTTAGTTTCATAAACATTTTGCTGATTTGCTTAAAGTTCACAATAATAAAATTTCCCACTTCAGAATGTCCAGTCTTTTCAGTACTTAATAACTGCTTAATTCTGATGTTAGGATCAAATATATTTTCTTCTGTGACACATGTATTTACAGAATCACTACACTAATGTTTGCTGTTCATTTGAGCAGAAGGATTTCGACGTTTTACTCGTGGTATTTTTAAGATAAACCTTCAAGAGATAGAAATAAAGTTAATACATCTCTCTGCAGTTTCAGCAACAGCCTTGAAGAGACCGCAAGCAGTAAAAGTCTTTAAAAGGACTGTTTTTTTCAAAATAAAACGGTAGTAAAACTAGTACGATAACTGCAAAACAAACGAAAAAGATGCGCCATCAACAATAACAAATACATTGTAGTTAAAGTTGTAGTCACTAAAAAGTACGGTAAAGCTTTACAGTTAAGGTTAGAATAAAATAAATTTATTTTTGAAAATAATTGATAAAAATTAGCTTAAAATCACTAACACCTCTAATAAGAGGGCGTGGTCGAATTTCCAAATTTGTTTGTTTACATTTTTCAAATTAATTTTTTTCCAATTTCTAATTTTGAGGCATACAAAAGTGATATATCAATCGAAAGGTAATCGTTCAAAAAATATAACTAAATAAAAATTAAAAAAAAACGATAAAATCGTCATTTTTAGGGTACCAAGTCCTTTTAAGATCGGACGACTGTGTGGACGAAGGTAGATTTTTAACTATATCCTTGTGTTCATCAAACCATGATTGAACAACTTCATTTGCATGAATATACGTAAAGGAATTATCTACCTGGAAAATTCCATCTTCCGGAGGAAAGAAGTTTTTTCTCTACTTCCCCCCAGTGATCCAACCTTTCAAGGTTACGATTGGTCTACCACAGCGATACTCAAACTGTGGCCCGCGGACTGCATGCAGCCCACCGAACCTTTTTAAATGGCTTGGTCAGAGCTCATATATATATTGTTCGGAAAAAATTCTCTCATTCAAGAACAATATATTACACATTTGGCGTCAAGAAATCAAATATATCAATTTCGCATTTTGCATTCGATGTGGCAAGAGTAAGAATTTATATTCGTTTTATTTGTAACGGTTACGGATTGGGAGAACAGATAAGAGTGTAGTAGTGACGGTTTAATGGGTGGAAATAATTTTAACTATCTCTCATATATTACAAACGAAAACTATTTGAAGAAAATATATCGTTTCAAGGCAGTTGTGAGGTTGACTATTTTGTGGGGAAAATCAAACATAGATCAGTAATTGTTTAATTGTCACGAAAGCGTATTTAAAAAAATATCAATAAACAGCAATCATTCAGTAATACATTTCCTCGAAGATGTCTTTCAAGAGACAATAAATAGGCTTTCTTGAATGATCTTTGCAACAGCAACAAAGTTTTATGTTGTTGATAATGTCCCAGCGGTAACAAAGACATTTTATGAAGCTTGTTTAATTATTGGTAATCATATCAAACCGTTTATACTGATGCATACATCATGAAAGAGTGTTTTTTAAATGCTTCTAATTCAGTGTTAGTGGCAAAAATAAAAAAAATAGTAATTAAAAAAAAAGCAAAACATAGATGTTAAAGTATGATGTCGATCAATTTTCCACACTTTCCCCCTTCCTCGTTATCCTCATGATGTGGCCCTCGAGAAATAGCTGACATTTTTATGCTGCCCAGAAGAATAAAAAGGTAGAGTACCCCTGGTCTAGCAGATACTCAAACCACGACTGCTCATATCATGACACATTTATATCTATGTTTTACAGTTGGAAAGATACAATTACAATCACACGTTCTAGCAGGAGTCATTCAAACATGCACTCGTTCTGTTGTACAGAAAAATGGGAAAATCGATTCGTCAGACCATATCATTTTCTTCCATTTATCAATTAACCTGGTTTTCCGAGTGTGGCACTGCTGTAGATGACGTTTGGAATTAATATCTGGGACAAGTTGTTTAGAAACTGCCATAAATATTATGTTTATCAATGTGTCTTAAAACTGCTCATTATCGTGTTCCTCAAACAGTGATTTGACTAGCAAAGCTTCGAGAATAGGTGCATTATCATCCTGGAAAGTAAACAAATTGCATCCAGTAAACAAAGTGTGTATCCCAGTGTGCTTTACTAATACTTCTCTACACATCAACCCAGTGACTCTTCATTTCAGGTTTACGATTGGTCCATCAGAAAATCATGACATGGCTGACTATATCATGACAGATCCACCTCCATACTTGACAGTGAGAAAGAAATAATCACAATCATACGCCTGCACAGATGGGATTCATACTTACACCCATCCTGATTTATGGGAAATTGTGAAAGATGACTCGTCAGAATACATTACTTTCTTCCACTTATCAATCGACGAGGTTTTCTGATTGCAGCATCACTGTAGACGACGACGTTTAGCATTAACAGTTTTGGCAATTGCCTTTAGAATTGTTCCTCTGCGGTGAATGCTTTATTTATGAAGGTGTATTTATAACTCTAATAATTGACCCTGGAGAATCTAGATGCTGATATAGCTTTGGCTTTATTTTTGATGCGGTTGTTCGCTTTTTGGACATTGCAATCAGCTTCAATACCCGTAGATGTCCTTCACTAAGCTTCTCTTTCTGTCTGCTGTTTTGCTTTTCGAGCTTTTCTTGCTTCGTTTTGTGTATGCTGTCATGACGTTAGATACCGTACCTCTAGGAAACACCTAAATGTTGGAATGTGTCGGTCACATTTGCTATAGCTAGGCGGACTCTTACAACGTGGCATGTTTTAAAAAATTTGGGAGGTTCAATATATTACACTTTCGAAAAAAATCCAAGATTTACAGAACTTCAATAAGGTTACAACATACTACCAGAATGTATACATCTCTATTTATGAAAAAAACTGGTCGATTTATTAATTTTAATGCTTAAGATACAAATTAAAAAATGTGACTTTTTTCAAAGGTGTTTCCATTATTTTGATATTCACATGCTTGGTAAAATTTGAAGGTTTGGGGGAAACCATTTCGATCGCGGGGCTGTCATAAGCTAATACTCACATTATAGTATTATAAGTTGAAACATTAATACTTAGTTTTTAATTGCATGCAATTAATTTCTTACAGTGTAATACATATTTTTAGTTAAGAACTAGACTTATATATGTCACAATTTATATTGATCGTATTGTTATATATATTTTACGTTGTCGTAAGTAGACGAATTGATTTTCATGCTCTTACTTTTTATTACAAACGTCAAGTACACATTCCGCTTGATTTCCACTTTCTATCTTGTGACAGTATTTCCTCTTTTGGGAGGTTAGGAATTACAAGAGAGGAAATTTTTTCGGATAATTTAACTTAAGATGGAACTCGTTTTTGCTTCGCATGTTTTAGTAAGTATCAAAACTATATAAAATGATATATAAAACTGTTTGTCTTACTTTCTAAATGTTTGCAACACGTATCCAATTCTGATCTGGTTAATAGAGATATTGTATCTTCAAAATTCGTAACAAGCTACTACATATTGTCAATGACTTAAATAAAACTATTGCTGTTAAATTTTTAAATGCACATTTAGCTTTCAAATTTGGAACTAGATTTCTTAACATTAGAGTCAACTTAAGCAGAAAGAAATAATTCATTACTAAAATATTGCATCCCCATTTATGATTGTATGTGTTTTTTTTTTTTAATTTTTATATATGCTCTAAGACTGACAGTTCAGTAAAACTGAAAGTTCCAGTGAATATCTGAATCAAAATTATATTTCATATTATCAATAGACTTTACTGTAAGAACCATAGTAAAAATGCTAAATTGACGTATGTTCCCAGAAACTTCTTTTTTTTTGCTAGTAAAAATGCATCAAAATTGATTTTGGCAATTTACGGTACCATACAATTTTTCTACTTTGTGTTTCTTACAAGTATCAAAACCTGTAGAAAATAATATTGCAACATCAAAACTGAAATAAGAGTATTAATCCTTTTCTGTTTTTATTTTTTTAACGAAATAGAAACCATTTTAACTAATCAAGTATTATTTAAAACATTTTGAAGTGAGAAAAAACTACTTTTCTGAATCATGTACTTAAGATCTAATGCAATTATTTGTTGAAAATACGGTTTTCATTCCGCTTACCATGTGCTTCCGATCGTAAAATGGTATGCTTTCATGGAGAGAACACTTAATTTTCATCTAGGATTTATTTCTTACTTTACGACGTGCTGGTCGTAAGTGCGAAAATGGGTTTCCTCTAGAAAACTTTTTCTCTTCATTTCCTGCGATCTTGGAGTTTTCTTTTACTTATTATTATTTCTTTGCAATCAAGTAGTAAAAATATTTGATTACTTTGAGGTTCTAACACATAACAGAGTTAAAAATGAAGCAAAAAAATAACGATGAAGAATGGATATTTTTATGAGTTATCTGTAGTTCTTCCGGGAGTGGAAGTTCGCCAAATTTATGGACGATATATTTCCTCTCCTTTTTTTTTTTTTTTTTAAAATGCGCATCGTAAACGAGATAGTGACATTCTAAAAGTTAAACGATATCTTTCGAATAACATTGCAAATATTGCCACTTTTTTTCATTTTTTTTACATTATGCGTTTTTATATAAGTTGTACCCATAATTTTATACCATGATATGCACAATGAGATACATATATCTATTTATACAAAAAAGACAATTAACTGAAAACAGGTGCAATATTTTGATCTGTAATAAAATAATTGAATACTAGTGTAATTCCTTACTGTTTTTTGAAGATAAAGTTCAAAAAGAGCTGAAATTATCACATTGCTAAATTCAATTTAAAATGCTTAGATGCTACACATTTGTGAAGCTCGAAATGATGCAAAATCTAAAGACTTCGCATTCAAAGCTACTTCAGTTGCAACAATTAGCAAAATACTTTCTTAGTAAATAATAAGATTAAAAATACATTAATCTTAACTGATCAAAAATACCATTAGTAACATGAAATGCAAATATTTACTAGTTTGTGTAAACTTCTGGAGTACACATAGGCTCATTGATAGACGTAGAAAATATAGAAGATTTATTTCATATACAATATATGTGCAAACCTTTCTAAATTAAGACTTAGAATACATTGGACTACTTTGTTTTTTCTAAGCAAATTTGAAAAAATAATAATAAATTTATATCTAAAGAAAAAAAATGTAATATTTCAAGTTATCGTGAACTTTAATACCTTGAGCAAAAAATGCCCTGCGCCACTATTTGAATTAAAATTTTAAAATGTTTTAATAAGATTTAATCCTTGGGAATTGTTAGAAGACATTCCCAACTAAAACAATTGTTGATTATAAAAATTACTTATTTCTATTTACACTTTATTTTTCCTTAATCACACACACATAGGAGATTAAAACATATACTACTATTTATTTTTTACACTGTTTCATGTAGATTGATGTAGTACTTATTGATTATATGTATATATATGCATATTTTTAAGTTCCAAAAAATACTTATTTATAGAGTATATTGATGACTCCAAATTTTTTAGAGTAAACCTGAATATTGTTGGGGAATTTAAATTTTAAGAAATATATATTGTACTAAATTATATCTGTATTTAAAGCAGTATTTATCAAACTTTCGATATTCGCGACCTAATTTTCAAACATAATTTTCATCGCGCCACCCCCTTCCATACAATAACAATGCATTGATGCAGTAGTAATGTACAATATTTTGACGCTAAAGCTACAATGCGACCTTAATTATAAACTGTACTAATTATCAAGTTTTAAATTTTGTATGCAATTTTTTTTGTATATGATAAGCCAATGATAAAAAATCGCTAGAAATTACTTAACTTGCTCTTAACTTATTATTGATACTTAGTATCAAATACATTGTGTCATACTGATACATTTTCTCGTATACATATAATATATCGGAGTAAATGCGTATTTATTTTTTATGTCAGTATATATTTTGTTTTGCTTCCGATTAGCAAATTGATAATTTTTAAATCATCTTTTATTTTCGACTTTTCGAAATGTTGGCGCCCCCCTTGTATACGCCTCCCGAGGGGAGTGTGCCCCATATTTTGAGAAACACTGATTTAAAGGGAAAAGTAAGAGTATCAAAAGTTGTATTAGAGTTTAGTTTCGCGATGCAATACTTAAATATTATAACAGTATATTTAGAGTTATTTGAAAGTAGGTACAATTTTAAGAGTTTTTGAATTAATAATATTGCAGGTAAGAACTGAAGTAACTTATATGAATGAATAATAATAAATATTTAAATGCATCATATAATGCTTTTTAAATACATTGCCGAAAAACATTACATAAGTAAAATAAAGTGAGTGAGTGAGTGAATGTGCTGTTTTATGGCGCCAATTTTGGCTATACTTGTGAAGATCCCCTTGGATCTCACTTTGAGAACGAGAATGATTTGGAGTCAAATAAATAACTTTATTTGGTTATCTTTCCTAAATAGAATCAAAGACTTTTACTAACAAATATACCAAAATAGTTATATGAGGTTTAAAAGGGACTTTCCTTTAAATTAACTTAAATATTTAATGATCCAATTAACTAACAATTAGAATATCGATCACGCAAAGATTACAGCGATAAGAGATCAAAGAATTATATTCAATAATGTTCCTATTGAACATTTAACTTTAATCTCACTCCTAATATAAAGCTTTAATGAGACTTTAAATATAAATCAATATTTACCACACTGAATCTCAACTCTTCCTGAGATTAATTTATCGACCTAGAAATATCCAATATTAAATCTCTAACTTCACTATTCTACCTTTCTGCTTCAATCTCTCTCTCCTACTGCTTTTTACTTTACTATTCCGTTTGACTTAAATACTTTATCTAATCTGCATAACAAGTAATCCTGTCCTCTTTTTGGAGCTGATTGGAAATAGGTAGAGGAATTAAATTTCCCTAAAAAGACGTGTCAGAAGGTTAGTGATAAAGTTCCGTATAGGTTTGTCACATACTGCTCCACACACTATACGTAAAGCAACAAGATTGTTCCGAATGTAACCCGAACTACGTTTATAAATGAGTTTTCTGCTTTAGAAATTCTGCAAAAAAACTATAAATTGCTGCATATATATATATATATATATATATATATATATATATATATATATATATATATATATATATATATATATATATATATATATATATATATATATATATATATATATTGTATTATAGTGGATGGTGATACAACATATTTTCAAGAATGATTGTTCAGTTACATCAGTTTTTGAATCTGTCATTTTAAAAAAGGAGTTGAAATTTCACTATTCACAATTTCTTTTCCCTTAGAGCTGTAATATTTCTTGTACATTAATATGATTAAAACATACTATTAAGTGTCATATATTTTGATATTTCTAACAGTATGCTAATGGAAATAAATTTCTTTTTTATATATTCAAAAATAAATTATTATTCATTGCTTTTTATCACTACATATTACGTATAATTTGCTAATTATGTACTTGCAATCGTGTAGAAACATTAATGAAGTTAAGGAAGTAATCGAAAATGTTGAGTATTTTTTAGTACTTGTTTTATGTCATGATGCAATGATTTCATTATTCGATGTTTTTTTTATCATTTATTGATACATCTATATAATCTAGATGTTCTAAAAAAAATGTTATTACATTATAAACAGTCCAACAGAGGTCTAGAAATATAAAACTGCGATACAGGAAATAAATAAAACTATAGCTACTCGGAAACTTATAATAGATAATAAGAAAGGATTTTCATTCCCCATTTTATAAAAAAAATTGGAAAATTCCAACCTCGAAAATCTTTTAAAAGAAACAAATTCAGGTGAAAATTTTTAAACTCTGATTTTTATAGAGCCTTCATTTTCCCCATAGGCCAGTGTTTCTCAAACTGTGGGGCGCGCCCCCTGGGGGGCGCGATAAACGTACAAGGGGGCCGCGAGCATATCGAAAATAAAAGATTAAGAAAAATTTATTTACTGGAATGAAATAAAACAAAATACTTTCTGACATAATAAAAAAATACACATTTACACTAATATAATTTATATATCTACGATATTACGTCATAAAAAATTAAAGCTTCTACTTCTTTTCAAACCAAAATGAGAAAAAACAAAACCCAGACCCATAATCGAAAAAATTTTTTAAGAAGGTAAAAAATTCATCACACACACACACACACTGTTATATTATTGTCATCAGATGTACTCAGCAGAATGTAGTTTTGCTGCGGTTTGACCTTCGAACTTACTTGTACGGTTAGTTACGTCCTTGCTCTTATGTATTTGTTTTTTCCATTTAGGGAAGTTGCAAATAAACTATTTCTGCTTCGATTTTTTTCTTGTAAAATATTTTTATGATTTTTGGAAAAGCACAGAGAGAGCTGTTTGAAGGCTTACTTGGCCAAGATTTATTTCTATGAGTTATTCCCAAACATATAAAAAAAAGCATAATGAAAAACGTTTTACATAATTTTTTTTGAACATCCATATTGTAATAAATACACTTTTATTCCGGAGCTGTCACGCCGAGCACAGAGTGCACGAAATCGGTAATTCTGGCAAAACTGTTTAATTGCTACCAATGGCTCTGACACACTATCCTCCTGTTTGACAGTCTTAACGTGTGAACTAAAATATATTTGTCACATATCTCCCTCTTTTTTGGGAGTGACAAACGTTTTTTTACAATCTTAAGGTACTTACTTTGACTGAGTTCCCGGTGTGATAACTTTTTTTCCGAAATATTTTCTGTGTTCTTGAAAGTAGGTGAGTATATTTTCTCCTAATTAAATTATTCACTGGAATTACGATTTTTATTGTGTACTATAAAAATAATTATAAAAAAATTATTGGGGTGGCTCTATAACCCCTCTCGACCATTATTATCGAGTGCGTGTCTGCTCCAGGTTTAAAACATGTTGAAGTCTTTTCACTTTAAATATTAAAAATAATACAATTATTTCTCATCGAAATTTTATGTTATTGTTCATTATTCAACATTAATTCTAAATGCTAATTCTGTAAGGCTTAAAATTACAGTTCGCTTAAAACTAATTATAATTTGAGCAATGATTTAAAAAAATCATTTTACATTTTTGTAAACATTGTTTCGCACTCGGCTTTATTCTCATTAAAATTCAGCGATTATATCAATAATGTTTTATTTTCTTATAAATGAAATCGTGCATATAGCGGGTACTTCAGCCGGTATACTAAAAATGTATCAGTGCTGCACAGAGTATTTTATAACTAATTAATTAATGCTAAATTAAGAACAAGTTTAATTATCGACTTCCATGGACTTGTCTTACAGAGCAAATTTTTCAAAGGAATGCTAATGATTAGAAATTGACCCACTGAGTTCTTTCTAAAAAAAGCTGATATCTATATTTTGTCTTCTAAGCAGCCACCGCATTTTGCAATATATTCCAATTTAAAAATTAGAGAAAGGAAAAATAACATAATAATTATCCTATTACTTAATATACAAAAAGCAACAAAAACATATACAAAAGCAACACAATATTAAAGCAACATATACAAAATTTAATACTTATGTCATGAATTTGTACGGTATATAATTATTGCTTTAGCGTGAAAAAAAGTGCATTATTATTGCATTCAGTACATTATTAATGTATAAGGGGGGCGCGATAAAAATTGTGATTGATAAGGGGGGCGCCAGTATTGAAAGTTTGAGAAGCACTGCCATAGGCAGTTTCTAATGAAAAAAGTTAAATATAGATGAAATTTATTTAATTTTAATTTTAATTTTTCCTACAAAGAAAATAACTCCTATGGCATCACCGTAAGCTTAATTATTATAATATTCGAATAACATTTGACACAAGACAATCATTATAATAAATTATATGTATTCATCTCAAATAATTATTTGTTGTAATTAAAATAGAACGTCGTTTATCCTAATCAATTGGGATACACATAAATATGTATATATATATATATATATATATATATATATATATATATATATATATATATATATATACATAAGGATAATTAAATTCCTTATCTAGCACTTAACTGATATTTTTCATTTGATCTTCAAGTATCTAACTAATCATCCATTTATTTCTTCCAAACATATGGCCTAGCCAATAAACATGTCTAATTCCAGGTCGTTGGATTTAGCAGCTCTATATGACAGCATTAACTTTAAAGTAAACTCCTAAAATAAAGATGTACTTCTCATATTTGGCTTAAGCGATAAAACACTTGGATTTTTTTCACTTTGGCATTTCTTTTCTCTCTGCCTCTCAGCGTCTGAATATGTCTAACTTTCATCAAATAAAGATCCTTTTTAAAACTAAGTCTAATTCTGGCTTAAAACGTGTCATGTATATACATACAGTGGTGGCAAAAAACCCTGAACACACTCATTTTTTAGCGTAATTTTTATGTTTGACTTAGTTTGTCGTTGTGAAATTATCGCACTATCTTGAATATTGTTATTGATTTTAATGTATTTTTTTATGCTGATTTCAAACTTACGACTAGTTTCTTAATGACTAAAATATTTTTTGTAGTAAAGGTGCCTGAACACAATAATGTGAAATATGTGCAGAATAGAACAATACAGAATACCATAATATGCAAAAAAATAACACGAAAACTGACAAATACGGTATATTTAATATATAAGCATTTTGAAAATTACATTGTTGTCACATGTTAGAAAATCAATATTTTATGGGCCAGCCGTTTGCTTTAATTACGGCTCTACAACTTTTTGGCATAGAATGCACCAATTTCAAAAGAAGATCTTTCGTGACAATATGGTTGAAGGAAAATATTAAAGCTTCAATTAATTCACGTTTGTTTGAAGGTTTTTTCTTTGAAATTTCATAACCAATTTTAAGCCATAAACTCTCTATCGGATTAAGGTCGGGAGACACTGTCCTGGCCAATTCATTCTATTCACAGTATGGTCTTTCAACCATTTCTGGACTACTTTTGCACGATGACAAGGGGCGTTATCGTCCTGAAAAATCCATGACTGATTCCTAAAAAGATCTCTCGCAGTTGGTAGCAATTTATTTTGTAGTATTTCAATGTAATCCATGACTTTCACTGTTCCGCTAACGATGCGAAGTCTTCCAACACCATGAGAAGACATGCAACCCCATAACATCACTTTTGCTGGGTACTTTACTGTGGGCTTCAGACACTGAGGGCTGAATTCTTCATGAGTGCTTCGTCTTACATAGGCACTGCTTTGCTTGCCAGAAATACAAAACTGACTCTCGTCACTAAATATTACCTTTTCCCAGTCTTTAACAGTCCATAATGAATGTTCCCTTGCCCACGTCAATCGCCTCCTGCGTTGAAATTCAGTCAGTAATGGTTTTGGGCGCGCTTTACAGCCACGTAACCCAATTTCCAGCAGTCTTCCTCTAACAGTTCTTGGGCACACACTCACGTTTTGTGGCAAAGTCCATTGTTTCAAAATTTGCAAAGAAATAAGCTTTCTTTTTGAAAGAAATAACCTGTCTTCACGTAAAGATGTTTTTCTTGGTCGTGTTCCTATTGCCCCCCGTCGGCAATAAAATTTGTTTCAGAAAATATTTTCAAAGTTCTCACAACAATAGAAAGGTCACATGGTGCCTTAACAGCAATTTGGCGCATAGAATAATCTTCTTCCTCCAAATGTATTATTTTGTACCTTTTATTCTCAGGCAGATATGAAAGTTTAGCCATAATTCCAATATTTTCCACCAACGCACTTTAAATTGCTTTCAATACACTATTTTCCACAATCACACAACTGTATTCAATACAATAAACCACGTTTCACCTTTTTCTTTCAACCCTTTATAGCTACCGTTCTTTGATTGGTTGAAATAATGGAACATTTCATTGGTGGAAAACACACTCACTTATTCTTACAGTGACCTTATGATTTCTTGTCAAGGAGGTTTCAAGATATCAATGAAACTATTTATTTTAGATGAAATCTACAAACACATTTGAAATCAGCATGAAAAAATACATTAAAATCAATAACAATATTTAAGATAGTGCGATAATTTTATAACGAAAAATGAAGTCAAACACAAAAATTATGCAAAAAAATGAGTGTGTTCAGGGCCTTTTGTCACCACTGTATATATATGTATATATATATATATATATATATATATATATATATATATATATATATATATATATATATATACATATATATTTAAAAATTTAAGATTCTGTTGTGTTGGGTGCATCATTTCTCAAATAATATGCATTGGTAATTAAGTTCAGCAACTGGAAGAGTGTGGCAGAGGACGAATAGTTGGGCTTTTAGAAGTTGGATGGTCCAATAGATGGATAGTAGATCATGTTGATTGTAAAGCCATTACTGCTACATGCTACTGTCGGAGTTGAATACAATGCATATCCCAGCTTAAACGAAGCTCAAAGAGTCTCATTTTAAAAAAAAAAAAAAAACTAAGTGATAATCATTTCTTCGTAAACATGCATATACTAATTCAACAACTACTGTTGCAGGCATCTAATTGGAATTATGGTACTCTTTTGATTATTTCAAATATAGTATCCCCATAAGCCGTAGGTTTGATAGAGTGGGAGTAAACCCGCTTAGACCACTATGATAGCTATTTCTAACAACATCACTTCATGTTTAAGAATTGGAACAATGCCGCGTCAGACGAATATAAGTTCATCGATTTGTTTTCAACGAAGAGATTCACATCTGTTTTAATCGAGATGATGATAGAAACCATGTATAAATACAATGTAGTTAGCTTCCCAATTCCATCTATATTGTGCGATAACATACGCATAGTAGACCTGGAATCCTGGTATGAGATGCAATTGCGTTTGACGATAAATTACCCTTGGTACTCTTTGACGTTCCAGAGAGTCTACAACCAAGCTTGACTCCATTTCTGAAATGGATTCAACCACATTTTACATCTTATTCAGAATGTATACATAGTAAGTCTTGGGAGCATGTATTTACTTTGAAATTTAGCGATACATTTTGTCTAAAAAATCTAGTTAAATAACTTTAACGATATGACCGCAACATTTTTAGTTACCTTAAGTATTTTTTAAATTTTTACTTCCCCTAAAACTGACGGAAGTGTTTTTTTGTTTTTATGCGCGTCAACTTGAATGAAAATTCCAATGTAAGATAGTTTGGGGAAGATGCCAGTTTGTTCATAGTACTTTTACATGTCGATATATTGAAATATTGAGCCAGCACCGGGTTACTACAAGACCGATGAACTGTTACGCTGTTTCAACAAGATTACGACGCTCCAGACATTTTTTTTCTTTCTCTCCCATCGGGACGTGGACAGCCGTTCGTGATCCAGGAGTCCGTGAAGTGCCTGTTGAAAGGAAGACGAGTCTTTTGGAACTGATAATACATATTTTTTTTTTCACTTTGATATGGACATTTTCCTCAATGAATTTTTCTTGTGTTGGATGTGCTGACGCTATTGCATTTTGTATTTACATTTACTTCACTGAAATTTTGGTGTTTCTTTATTTCTAGTTTTGTTAATCTGAAAGAGAAGAGGAGTGATGGGAGGTCACCGGTCCCTAAAGTTACAACTGCAATTTTTACATCTGCCCTGCTCTTGCTGTTTACAAGAAACGGAATATGGTGAATGCGTCTCTCTTACCCCACCAAAAAGGGTGACATGATCTCACGCCTAGAAAAGGGCATTGTACCCATAAATATCGTGGTATCGGGGGTGTCATTAGGATTTCCCGCGCTCGGGGATGTCATTGACCGTGACACGGTAACAATACGCTGACTCTGGACCTATGAGAGAAAAATTAAGCGACAAAGTAAAGAATCCGCTCTAGCATATCGGTGCAATAAGGCGCCGAATAAAAACGGGATGCACCCCGATTAGATCTCTCTCCCACACACTGAGACAGAACGAATCAAAGACCCAGCCCAATTTCGAGATCCAGGACTCCGCGGGACTCCGAGTGGCGACATGTCGCTCCTCTTCCTTTCCCCCTCTTTCAAAGCTAAGTAGAATTTTCGTTATGCGTCAATTTGTACATTTGCATAAAATTAATCTTATTGTTTCAAAAATAAATTAATTGTTAATTTAAAGAACGGCTTTTTAATTTAGTGTACTGTTTTATTGTCTTTAAAGGATTTAGTGTTTAATTCTTAATCTATAATGCTATGATGCGACGTCATTTGTAGAACCTGGGGTTTTTTAAAATGGATTTAGTGAATTGATTAATCTTTTAAGTTAAACCAGCGTCGCATTATAATATGCAGTGACCAGGATATTAAATTTTTTTTTTTTCTTTTAGTGCCGATGACCAGTCGTCGGAAAATACATTTTTTTTTAAAAATTTGATGTTGGAAACGTTTCTTGATGGGTCACCAAAACAAATTGTTATCTGTGTAAGCTATTATGTTTTATATATTGCTTGAATTTGATACTTGACGAATTTTTTTTTTTTTCTTGTAGTTTTGAAGTTGAAAGGTGCAAGGTGCAGATGATGTCAGAGGTACTGGTGCTCTTTGGTTTTTTTTACATAACATTGATGTGAATTTCTTTTCAATGCATGTATTTACGCGAGAGCCGATTAGTTAAAAGTTTATTTAAATTTAGAGTTCAAATTTCTTTTACCCTGCACGAGTGCTAGAATTTTGTTTTTAGTTAGAATTTAACGGTTTCCGTTGTGAATTAATCTCGCTAGAAATTTTGTCTTAATTTTTTAAAAAAAAAACATGCCACGTACACGACAATCAGACTATTGACGCAAACGGCGTCCGAGAAATTTAATCTAATTGATCTGATCCCAATGTACGACGGAGGTGAATCGTTAGGAATACGTAGGTTCTTAGAAAAATAAATGATGTTGCGAATTTAGGCAAGTGGTCAAACGACGAAAAAGTTACTATTCTGAAATTAAAATTAGCGGGAATAGCTGAGGAATTTTTTTATCCGACCCAACCCACAGTCAATTGACGGAATACAACGATATCGCAAGAATTCTTATTGGAAGATTCGAGAAGGCCGTCCCTTTATCAACGCGTCTACAGTTATTTTCATCATGTATCCAGGGTTCTTCTGAGAGCGTACAAGAATTCGCAGCACGCATCAACAAACTGGGAACACAGATATTCCAGTCAGGAAATTCGGCTCAAAACACCGCGGTGAGGAACGCGAACGACCAATTACTACAATCACGTTTCATAAGCGGTCTGAGAAATGACATCCGTCGTTTTGTACTTTCACGTGATCCTTTAAATTTAGATGAATCAATCAACGCGGCGTTGATCGAGGAGCAAAATATGAAATTGAATCAGATAGCTAACGACGAGAGATCCGGTTTGTCGCCCGCACAAACGGAAAATTCGGTCCTTTCAGCATTAACGGATAGATTGGAAGAAATCAACTTAAGAGTCGGGCGTCTACAGGAAGCCAGTTCAGTTACAGCTCGTAAAACAGGGGGGAATTATTTTAACAGAAGGGAGAATGTTTTCAAATGTTTTTATTGTGGCATTCAAGGACATAGACAAGCGGAGTGTAAAAAAAAAGAAGAGGGACATTCGTTCAGCCAATTACCAGCCCCCCGGAGAAGCGCCGCTAGCGATTTTTCTGTTTCACGTCACCCCGGCTTCGATGGGAGGCATGTCCATTTCCAAGAATCGGCTTTTCGTGATAATTACGCAGCCCCCAGGCATCCGGTGAGAGGGACACACACAACTTCTGGGAATAGGGGTTTTCTACGCTATACTAGAAACGACAATTTAAACTTCCACGGAGAAAGCCGTATTTAGATGTACAATTGGTAGAGGAGCGGTTTTCTCCTATTAAATCTCGCGACAATATATTTGATCTACCAATAATAAATGCTAATGTTAAACATCACAAATTCAGAATTTTAATTGACACAGGTGCGTCCGTTTCTTTAATGTCACATTCTTTTTTCACTAAAATAAAAAATGATAACTTTAGGGAATTTAATGTTTCAATTCAAATTAAAGCAGTTAGTGGAGACACGGTAGAAATCATCGGTTGCTATGAAATACAATTGTCATTAGGGGAATTTCAATTTCAACATATTTTTTTATAACGAAGCAAGAGATTAACGATAATTATTGCGCTATTTTGGGATACGATTTTTTGAAATTATGGGATGCAGTTTTAGATATGGGAAAAAACCGTTTGTTAATTAATAAATTTTCAATTCCGCTTATCCATTATTCACTCCCCCAACGTGTTGTCCAGAGTAACTTTATCCATGGATTTTTAAAACACAAAACGTGTGTGGGTCCCCATTCGGTCACAAATGTTCGTATACATGTTGAAACATTACCTAATTCGACGTCATTGGCCACTATTCAGAGTTCAGCAAAGTTAAAAACAAAAAACATTCATTTAACTACTTCGCAAATTAATATTAATCCACAAACAAATGACACCATTCTAGAAATTAGAAACGATTCAGATAACATAATCACCCTTAACAAAAACATGAAAATAATTACTGTCAATAATTATGAAGACTTTTCTTCCGATTTTCCCGTTTCTCAAGATATTTTACCCCACTCACGGAGAAAGATTTCAACCTTTCAGGTTTGGACAGCAAAATCAAAAACAGATTATTTCAACTTTTAATTTCGCACAAAAGTGCTTTCGCTCGCTCCACGGTAGAATTATCTGCAGCCGCTACGAAGCATCATAGAATCAGTTTACAGCATGACTATTCCATTAAATGTCCGATTTATAAAATTCCATTTAATTTAAGAAACGAATTTCGACGTCAGATAACAGATTTAGAGAAGGCGGGGATTATTTTGAAATCTAATTCTCAGTATAATACTCCGGCCTTGTTTGTGAAACAAAAAGAAAAATGGCGCCTTGTTTTAGATTTTCGGAAACTTAACGAAATAACTTTGACTCAAGACTTCGTTATTTCAACATTGGACGACATTTTACATGAAATTTCGGGTTCAAACTATTTTTCGGCGTTAGACATGAAGTCAGCATTTAATCAAATTCCACTACACTTTGTAGACAGACATAAGACGGCATTATCTACTCCCGACGGTGACAAATATGAATTTAACAGATTATGTTTCGGTTTAAAAAAATCGCCTAAAGCTTTTCAATCAATTGCACAGGAGGTCCTTGGAGATTTATTACACAAGGGAGCCTTGGTTTATATAGACGACATTATTTTATTCACTAAAACTATAGATGAACATTTTGAACTACTGGGTAAGGTTTTTGAACGCTTTGAAAGAATTCACTTAAAATTTAATCCGAGTAAATGTCAGTTTTAACAAAGAGTTGTAAATTTTTGGGGTTTGTGGTAACGCCGGAAGGCATTCTTATAGATAAAGATAAGTCCGTATCAATTAACGAGTTTCCAGTTCCAACGGATCAAAACAAATTAAATCTTTCTTAGGGTGTTGTAATTTTTATAGGAGATATATTAAGAATTTCGCAAAACGAGCACTTCCATTAACGAATCTATTGAGAAAAGACACTCCATTTGAGTGGACATCTGAAACGCAGGAGGCATTTGATGATATTAAGAAAGCCATATTGAATCCACCGGTCTTGGCACTACCTGATCAGAACGCAGAGTTACAAATAACAACGGACGCTTCATCTCGCGGCATAGGGGCAGTTTTAGAACAAAAATATCCTAACTCTGAAGTCAAACCTTTATATTTTTTTTCAAAGAAATTAAATCCCTCACAATCCAAATATAACGCAACGGTTTTGGAATTTTTCGCGATATATACAGCATTAAATTTTTTTAGACCTTTCTTGTTAGGCAGAAAATTTAAGGTTTTTACTGATCATAAGCCTCTTGCAGGATTTCTTTCTAATAAAAATCCCTCTTCCAAAATTTTGCGTTGGAAATTGGCTCTGGAAGAATTTAATTACGATATACACTACATCAGGGGCTCATTAAATTCAGTCGCAGATCATCTTTCCCGTTGTATTAACAACATCACAATAGCTTTACCTGACTCTAAAGATCTTATTAATATGCAACATGAAGATTCTGTTTTAAGTACTATTATACAAAAAATTGATCAAAATGACGTTAGCCCACAAATCAGCAACTATTTTATTAATGGGGAAGGTTTGTTATGTCATTTGTCCAAGCGCCCCTCCAGATCACCCAGGTCTAACACCACTAGAAAGCAAGTTTGCATTCCACATTGTCTAAAAGCTAAAATTCTCGAATCTGTCCATTCAGAATATGGAGGGCATCTTAAATTTTTTAAAACATATCATCGACTCAGCGAAAACTTCTTTTGGCAGAATATGTACAAAGATACTAAAAATTTTGTTCGTTCTTGCACCATATGCTTATCTCGAAAAAACGCCTTTAAAATTTCGCCAGCACCTCATCAGCCAGTAGAACAAAGTAAAGAACCGGGAGAAACGTGTCATATGGATTTTTTCGGTCCTTTAAAAACCACGCCTAAAGGTAATAGCTATGTTTTATGTATGATAGGTGCATTCACAAAATACATTCACATTGTTCCACTTCCGGATATTAGATCGAGTACGATTTCAAAAGCTTTCTTTGATAATTACATTGTACACAGGGGTTGCCCACATAAATTAGTCGTAGATAACGCTACATATTTTAAGAGTTCCGAATTTGTTGAATTTTGCAGAGTCATGGGTATTCATAAAAGACACATATCAAGTTATTCCGCTCACGTCAACGGTAGGGTAGAGAAACCCAATCAATCGCTAGCCAATATCCTGGCATCAATTTCACAAAACACAAACGATTGGGATGAGCAACTCCCGCACACCATGTTGGCATTAAACTCAGCGATCCATGAAGTTACATACACATCGCCCTTTTCCTGGAACATGGCAGGATATTCGATTATCTTACACTTACGAGAAAAATTCCGACACACCACAAAATAAGTATGAATATGTCGAGAAACTTTTACCGTCTTTGGAGCATACTTTCAATAAAGTTTTAAATAATCTAAAAGATCAGGAGGCATCGCATGTCGAATTGAGTACGAGAGCGACAAAACAACATCATTACGATTACAAAATCGGGTCCTTGTGTTTTATAAAGACGCCTAATATTAAATCTAATTTATCTCCAAAACTCAGACCTAAGTTCGAAAGTCCTTACAGAGTAATAGAGCGTTTTTCTAATGTCAATTACAGGGTTCAACATGTAGAACAATTGAGGAAGAGATTTAACACACATGTCAATCGGATGATTCCATTTATTAAGAGATTTTCATATTTGCACTTGAATAATTTAGATGATTTGCAACCAGACGAGACGGAGGTTAAGGGTATTGTTCCAAGTCCACGGTATAATTTAAGGGCTCGTGCAGGCAATTCGGCTCGTTAATACATTTTCCGCGCTAAATTTTTTGAAGGAGACTAAAAATTTTTTTTACAATTTTACGCTTCGTCAATTCGAGAGCACACATTGAATGGTACCTGTCTCATTGTTGCACCTTGTTTTATGTAATGTTTTATGTTTTAGTGAGATCAAATTTTGTACTCAGTTATTTAATGAATTCCAACTATTTAATGAATTCTAGTTTTTTTATGCAATTTGTTTCATGTCTTGATTTGCTGCTTAAATGACATAATGTTGTATGTTATTATATCAATTTTAGCTCTAGATAAAATATTTTGATGCTGTGTGTTTTATGCAATATATTAAAATTTTTGTGTTTAATGCAAGTGTTTATTCAATTTTTTTGCTATGAGATTCATGTATGTACGTCAATTTTTTAATTTTATAAATTTTAAGCCTTAATCCATGCTTGCAACAAAAATCAAATTTTGGGGTATCTGGACACCTGTCATGAAATTTGAATGTTGTTACGATACATACATATTTGAATTTTTTTTTTCTCATCTATTACATAATTTTTGTTGTGATTATTATCTAGAATTTTTAAATAATTTTTTTTCATACAAAGGGTTCCTTTATTGAATAACTTAGTTTATGCTGATTTGATTGTGTATAACTGTGTACTTTCTGGTTAAATTTTGAGTTTGCATAGAAGATTAAATTTTTTGGTAGCGGCATTTTTGTTAGAATTAATTTTATTGCTAAATTGTGTTGGTGTATTAATTTTAAGTGCCTGTGTATTACTGAATTTATATCTTTGGAATTTATGCTTGTTAAGAGATGGATAGAGGTGGTCGTTTTAATTTTTTATGGTCTTTTGGAAATTATATATATGTTGAAACTTAAATTTGTTTTGCTCGGGTTGTTTTTGTTCTGTCATATGATTGATAATTTTAATTTAAAATTTTCTAGTGTTTCGGTCAGGTGTTTCAATGCTGATTTAATTATTGTTTTTTTTTGTTAGAGATTTGGAATTTTTTTTGTATGCTTAAGGTTTAGATTAATTGTGGTCGCGTGCTAAACTTTACTAGGAATTGAAGGTTTTGTTTGTCGATATAGTATTTCTGTTGGTTTAGATTAATTGTGGTTGTCAAATTAATGTGCAGTCAATAATTGTGTCTCGCTTGTTTGCTAAACTTTACTAGGAATTGAAGGTTTTGTTTGTCGATATAGTATTTCTGTTGGTTTAGATTAATTGTGGTTGTTAAATGTTATGTGGGTAATCATTGTGTCTTGATTGTGTGCTAAATTTTACTAGGAATTTAGCGTTTTGGTCTGTCGATATGGTATTTTTTTGTCGTTGATGATAGGCTTACGTGTGTTGATTTATGTTAGTGCGTGGGTAGATTATTGAGCTGAGTGTTGATGTTGATTTAATTTTTTTGTGGTTTTGGACTTTAATAGTATTTCTGCTTTGTTATTTGGTAATAAGTTTTTTGGTCAGATAATGGTGTTGTTAAATTTCATTTTTTGTGTCCATTCGTTTAAAAAAATCTTGTGGGAGAGTTTTTTTCGTCCGCACCTTTTTTTTTTCTCGTCGGTAATCCCCCCGCACGCGATTCGGACAAGGGCAGGACACTTCCTGTTGTTCGGAATTTTGTTTGTTGGTTACTCCTTTTCGCAGGAACTCTCCTCCCCGTGGGTAGCACATTTCAGGGGTGGAATTTTGGATGTCGGTTTCTCGGCGCCTTAGGAGGAATTCCCCCCTGCTGTCGCAACAGAGATAAGAAACTCAGCAAAATTTTTTTTTTCCAATGGGTTTTCGTTTTTTTTTCTTCCCCCCTTGTTTTCTGTTTTTACTTTAGGACGTTGTTGCTGTTTCAGATTTGAGTTTGATGAATTTTTTTTTCGGTTTGAAAATGTTGGAAGAGGATTGGGTGTGATTTTTTTTTTTTCACTAATTGTTTAAGGATTTAGATAAGTTTGAGTTAGGGATTTCGTGGAATATTTGAGAAAGTTATTTGAAGGAGATAGATAAAGTTTAACCTGATGAATTTGTTGAATAATTGGGAAAGTTTTTTTTATGGAGATAGATAAGTTTGCGTTCAAAGTACGTTTATTCTTGTTTTATATGAAATGTTGTTTTATATGGAAAAAATGAAGTTTGATAATTGAGTTAAGTTTTGGGCAAAAGAAAGTTATATTTATACACGTTTATTTGAGAAAGTTGTTTGATGTACAGAAGGATATTTTGAGTTAAGGATTTTGGGCAAAAAAAAGGAAATTGAGTTGATATAATTATACGGTATAATTGAGAAAGTTGTTTTGATGTAGAGAAGGTAATTTGAGTTAAGGATTTGGTACGGTTTCGAGTAAATAAGTTGATGAACATAGATAAGTTGAATTAATGATTGTGTGGTATATTTAATAATGTTTTGAGATGCATTTAGGAAAGTTCGAGTTGAGGACTATGTGAGATTTTTGTAAATAAGTTGATTAGCAAAGATGGGTTTTAGTTATTGGTATTGTAGAGAGGTCGATTAATTATTTGGAAGTTGCAGATAAGTCTAGTTAGTGTTATTGAGCATGTGAGATTTTGTGTACGTAAGCTGATGAGCATAGATGGTTTTAGTTAATGGTATTGTGGAGCATTCGATTGATTATTTGGAAGTTGCAGATAAGTTTAGTTGGTGTTATTGAGGCATAAGATGTGAACGATCTGAGGTAAAGGCATTTTTGGATTATCGAGGAATCATTTTAAGGTTACTGAGAATTTTAGGTTGGTGTTATAGAATTATATTTGAGTTATTAATTAGAGGATTTTCGATGAATTGAGTTAGCGGTATTGTTGTAAATCGAGGATCTTGTTTTTTTTTTTCTCCGTGTTTGTATATTTGTTGCGCGTATAGTGAAACATTTTGAGTTTTTTTTTATTATCTAGACTTGATACATTGTATTACATAAATTGTTAAAAAATTATGTTGATTAATTAACCGAATTTTTTCTCTTGGAATTTATGTTTAATTATGTGTAGCACTTGAAATAATTTTCTTTTAGTTAAATTACTTTACTCTGTATGTGTCGCCTCACATGGGTCGCATTATCAATTTTATGTTTTAATTTTTTTTTCTGAAATTTTCAACTGCATTTGTGATTTCTGGAATTCATTTCTCAAATGGAAATTCCAATGTATTGAATGTGGAAGAAAGTTTTTTTTTCCTCTCAAATTTATTTTAAAAGTATTAATCGATATAGTTATTTTTTTTTAACAATCGGATTTGCAAAATTTTTTTAAGTCTTAATTCTGCATTATGTTTCTTGTGTTGGCGGTTGCCGGCGATCGTCCTATCGCAGGAAATGGGATGCTTTGTTTTGTTTTGCCTTTGTACACATTGGGGGTGCATACTGATCACATGCGCACTCATAGTTTGCAATTCAAAATTTAATTACAGTAATTTCTTTTCTTAATTTCTTTTGTAACCAATGCTCGTATTGAATTTTTTTTAAAATTCCTTAGGCTACTCAGCATTCTTAGAGGTTATAAAATATTTTTTTTTACCATTTATACGATTCGTTAATTTACAGAATTTTAATTTGCAAATCTGAATTAAATACATTAATTTTTTTTAAAACTTTCATTTGTAACCAATGCTTGTAGTGAATTTTTTAAATTTCTTAGGCTATTAAGCATTCTCCGAGGTTATAATTTTTTTTTCTCCACCTATGCACACCCATCGTTTCAATCTCTAAATTTTTACTTTTACTTAATTATTTTCATGAAATATTGTTATCAATGCTCTTACTGAACCATTGCAATTTTTTTATGCTTTGAGTATGTGAAGAGTTCTGCCAGTAATTTTTTTTTGGTGGTCTGGGACATTCACTTCACATTAGTCGTGTCAAGATTTCGATGTTAAACGATTATGAGGTGTCTGCTTGAATTGTATATAGATGTTTTCACTAGCGTTTATTTCTTATCAGTTTTTTTTGTTCAATACTCCTATGTGTGGTTATTGTGAGTAGTGCAGTTGTTAGCTACGCAAATTTTGATTTTTTTTATGTGTTACTTGTCTTAATTTTTTTATTATTTTGTGGCACACGATTCTTTGTGATTGCTTAATTATTTCTATTTGTCATTCTGTGTCTGATGTTTTTGTAAATTGTTTGGGTGATCCATTCAGTGAATTTTTTTCTCCTCTTCGTACATGAACGTCATTGTAGTTGTTGATAGTTAATTTGTTTTTTCCTCACGGAATTGAGTAGGAACTTTGGAAATTGCTTGTATTTTTTTGACATTCTTATTTTTACGTTATGAGAGGTGAGAGGAGTTGAAGGTTGGTGCTTGGAGTCTTCGACGGCGGTCACAAAGTACCAAGTTTTATTTTTTTTAATAATTGTGGCTTCATTCCTAATATGGTTTCCCTGGAAGACAAAGTTTTTTTTTTATTTTTGCAGTTTAGCAGATTTCGTTAGAGATATGGAAACGCCGATAAAACTACAGACATCATGGACCAGCCGCGGACTTTTTCATATTACTACAAGACCGATGAACTGTTACGCTGTTTCAACAAGATTACGACGCTACGGACATCATCTCTGGATGTACCCCCTTGCACCATGGTCAGAACCCCTACTAGATTCAAACAGCACCGGATTACTACAAGACCGATGAACTGTTACGCTGTTTCAACAAGATTACGACGCTCCAGACATTTTTTTCTTTCTCTCCCATCAGGACGTGGACAACCGTTCGTGAACCAGGAGTCTGTGATTCAGGAGTCCGTGAAGTGCCTGTTGAAAAGAAGATGAGTCTTTTGGAACTGATAACACATATTTTTTTTTTTTGCACTTTGATATGGACATTTTCCTCAATGAATTTTTCTTGTGTTGGATGTGCTGACGCTATTGCATTTTGTATTTACATTTACTTCACTGAAATTTTGGTGTTTCTTTATTTCTAGTTTTGTTAATCTGAAAGAGGGGAGGAGTGATGGGAGGTCGCCGGTCCCTAAAGTTACAACTGCAATTTTTACATCTGCCCTGCTCTTGCTGTTTACAAGAAACGGAATTTGGTGAATGCGTCTCTCTTACCCCACCAAAAAGGGTGACATGATCCCACGCCTAGAAAAGGGCATTATACCCATAAATATCGTGGTATCGGGGGTGTCATTAGGAGTTCCCGCGCTTGGGGATGTTATTGACCGTGACACGGTAACCATACGCTGACTCTGGACCAATGAGAGAAAATTATGCAGACACAGTAAAGAATCCGCTCTAGCACATAGGTGCAATTAGGCGCCTAATAAAAACGGGATGCACCTCGATTAGATCTCTCTCACACACACTTAGGGCTGAATCAACCCCTCCAATTTGGAGATCCAGGACTCCGCGGGACTCCGAGCGGCGACATGTCACTCCTCTTCCTTCGCCCCTCTTTCAAAAGCTAAATAGAATTTTGTTATGCGTCACTTTGTACATTAACTTAAATTTAATCTTATTGTTTCAAAATAAATTGTTATTTAAAGAACGGGATTTTGATTTAGAGTACTGTTTATTGTCTTTAAAGGATTTAGCGTTTAAACTTAAGCTATAATGCGATGCAAAGTCAGTAGAACATGGGTTTTATAAAATGGATATAATGGGAATAAATTAAATAAATTAAGTTAAACCAGCGTCGCATTAATATATATATATATATATATATATATATATATATATATATATATATATTATGCGACGCTGGTTTAACTTAAATTATTTAATTTATTCCCATTATATCCATTTTATAATATTAATTTTTAGAACAAAAAGGAAGATTGTTATAGAAAAATTAAGGGACCAATGAAAACTTACAAAAACACTTTGTGATTGTTTATGTAGATAAAGTACCAGGAAATTATGCAATTATATGTAAATATTATTATAGTAAATTAATAAATGATCATATACAAAAAAAAATAATGCATATGATGTAAGTAAATTTAGTATGAAAGAAATTAACAACAGATTATTGGCATTTGGTAAACAATTAAATATTTCTAGCAATAAAATTATATATCCCCATATATTTCTGACTCCTAAATTTCATAAGAATCCAATCAAATTCCGCAGTGTAACAAATGGGTTCAATACTTATATATCAAAATCGGGAAGAATTTTACAGAACATATTACAAGATACAATAGATAAATTTAAGGATACTTCTATTATAAAAAACAGCCATGATGTAATAAAGAAAGTTAATCAACAAGAGGTATTTTCTGTGAATGGGTTCGATTTCAAAGATTAATTTAACTCAGTGCTTCTCAAACTTTCACTACTGGCGCCCCCCTTTTCGATCACAATTCCACCCCCTTTACATTAATAATGTACTGAATGCAATAATAATGCATTTTGATGCTAAAGTTACAATAGGCAATCTTAATTATAAATCATACAAATTAGTAACATAAGTATTAAATTTTGTATACTACTTTTAAACATAATAAATAAATAAAATAATAGGATAATCATTATGTTATTTTTCCGTTCTCTAATTTTTAAATTGAACATATTGCAAAATGCGGTAGCTGCTTAGAAGACAAAGTATAGATATCTGCTAAATATAGAAAAAGAACTCAGGGGATCAATATCTAATCATAAGCATTCCTTATAAAAACTTTGCTTTCCAAGACAAGCTCATGGACGTCATTAATACGTATTAAACTTGTTCTTAATTTAGTATTAATTAATTAGTTATAAAATATTCTGTGCAGCACTAAAAAATTACAAGTATACTGGCTGAAGTGTCCAATCATTTATAAGAAAATAAAACATTATTGATATAATAGCTGAATTGTAAGGGAAGCAAAGCCAAGTGCTCGACAATGTTTACAAAAACGTAAAATGATTTTTTTAAATTGGTTGCTCAAATTATAATTAGTTTTAAGCGAATTGTAATTTTAAGCCTCACAGAATTAGCATTTATAATTGATGTTAAACAGTAGCGCACACAGGAATTTTCACACGGGGGGTCCGGCGTCGAAAGTTCACTAATCTTATATTTTAGGTTCCTTTTGATTTTGTCGATTTTCGGGAACAAAACACAGTAAAAAACTATGTCTTGAATAGATAATTAGCCTTAATTAATAAAATTAATAATTAATAACAAATACTTAATTAAATTTTGCGTACTATAACCTTAGAATTATAATCAATCGAAAAAAATCCAAGGGCTTTGAGGGGGGGTCCGGACCCCCCCCATGGTGTGCGCCCCTGATGTTAAATAATGATCAATAGTATAAAATATCGATGAAGAATAATTGAATTATTTTTAATATTTAAAGCGAAAAGACTTCAACATGTTTTAACCCGGGAGCAGGCACGCACTCGATGCGGTCGGGGTTACTGAGTCACCCCAATCCTTTTTTTATAATTATTTTATTTTACACGATACAAATTATGATTCCAGTGAAAAATTTAATTAAGAGAAAGTTTACTTACCTACTTTCAAGGACTTTTCAATTTTTCTTTGGTAATAAATAAACAGTTTTGCCAGAATTAACGATTTCGTAATCTTTGTGTCCCGCGCGACCACTTCCGGGTAAAACGTATATTAATTACGATAATATGTATGTTACTGCTAAAAAAATTGTGTGAAACTTGTTTCGTTATGCTTTATATGTTGAGAATATTTATAAAAATATGTCTTGGCCAAGTAATCCTTCATGTGCTTGTGTGTGTGTGTGCTCTCCGTGGTTTTCCAAATATCATAAAACTCTTTTGCATTGAAAAAAGCGCAAAAGAGAACATAAGAGGGGGGTCATAACTAACCGTACCAATAACTTAGAAGGTCAAACCGATTACAGCTATAATGTGCAGTATTTCAAAAATAATGACAGTGATGAATTTTTTATGTTCCTAAAGTTTTTCGATTCTGGGTCTGCGTTCTGTTTTCTCTGAAAGATTAGTACGCTAGGTTAAAAAAAAAAGCGTAATAAAAAATCTCTCATCATGGGATTACAGCAAATCAAATAAAAGTTTTTTTATTTGGTTATAGGATCAAAGATAGCTAATTAGGTATTAAAGAAGTTTTTGTATTTTTGTTGACTTAATATCGCGCGCCTGCGCCTATAAATTATATCAGAGTAAAAGTGCATTTTTATTATATCTGAAAGTATTTTGTTTTAATTCATTCCAGTAAACTAATTATTTTTAAATCTTTTATTTTCGATATGCCCGCGCCCCCCTCGTAATGTCATCGCGCCCCCCCAGGGGGGCGCGCCCCACAGTTTGAGAAACACTGATTTAACTCCATTAAAATAGAAGATATAATTCAGGTACTTTCAGACGCATATGAGAAATATGATTTGAATAATTACATTAGTTTTGAAAAGTTCAATACACTTATTCGTTTTGTTATACAGGAGAACTTCATTATTTTTGAGAACAAACTTTATAAACAAATCAAAAGATTGCCTCAGGGTGGCCCGGCTAGTAATAGTCTCGCTAACCTGTATTTACACCATTATGAAATAGTTCGAAGAAAGGAACCCTCTTGCCTCTTGTTAAGATACATAGATGATTTAATTGTTATAGGTCATGATAGAGAATTTAAACCTAACATTAATTTTTATCCGGAATACCTAAAATTAATACAGACGAATTTTAGCTCAAACAAAGTTGAATTTCTGGATTTGGATTTAATTATTATTGACAACAAATTATATAGAAATATATATGATAAAAGGGAAGCATTTAAATTCAATGTCATAAAGATACCAAACTTCAATAGTTGTCTTCATATATCTGTATTTAGAAATATAATTTTAAATTTTTTGTTGAGAAATAATAATTTAACTACGCACAATATTGATAGATTCAAAAATATCCAGAAATTTATATTATTGTGCATACAAAATGATTATCCCATCAATTTCCTGAGAAAATATATAGATCAGAAATATTTCTTAAAAATATTTTTAAACTCGTAAATGCACAAATCCACCACACAACATTAGGTCCACAAAGTCAGCTTGTTAGTGGTCCAGCTCTGAAGAATTTGTGCATTCCACACACAGGTTACATTTTAATATACATTTTTATACACACACACTTAAAACAATATTTACACGACTATATATACACTTTAAAATTATTTATTACCAGTTAAACATTTATATATGTCCAAACACACATTTATGACCAATCAATCAAGCAAGTCTTTTACATGTAATATGGTTTGCATCTAATGCCAAGTAGTCATACTCTAGTGTTGGATCAAGAATCGATTGGATTGACATGGTTAGATGTTATGAGCAAAATATGATGTGTAATTGATACATTAAAAATGAAAAATCGTGCTATAAGAAATGGATCATATTCTTGATGGGGTACTGTTTGGTGAGTCTTTAATGATTTACTCTATTCATTTGTGAATATACTGTGTTTTTAATGTGAACATTCGGTCTTTAGAAATTTTTTAGTTTGAACTTTCAGATTTTAGCTTGAACTTTCGAATTTTTAGATTGAACTTTCAGATTTTTTTAACTTGAACTTTCAGATTTTTTAACTTTGAACTTTCGGATTTTTTAATTTGAACTTTTGATTTTAGATAATTTTTTGATTTGAACTTTCGGATCTCAAATATTTTTATTTGAACTTTCGGATCAGGAATTTATTTTTTTCTATCTTTACAACTATTTTAAAAATGGGTGCATCATCTTGGGAGTTTAAAGGTTCACTTATATTATGCACTAAATTGTTTTAAATTTTAATATTGCAATATCTTTCGGAATATGATGGCGAATAGTTTTATTTTTCAAGTATAATGATTTAATTTTAACTTTTTAATTTAAAGTATAATGGTTTTATATTTAACTTTTTAATTTTTAATTTTTAAATTTTTTTTCCTTCTGAAATTTGAAAATTTTCAATTAACTTGTCAAGTTTCAATAGGGGAAGTGCTGGCGCCATCAAACTAGTTTAACTCAATTTATCGGTCCTAAGTCCGAGATTTGCACTTGAGATATTTTATAAATTTTTATTTTATTTTATAATTTTTTAATTTAACTTGAAAATGATGGAACATTATCTTTATATTCATATTGATATTCTGGTGTTTTGGTATTTTAGGATTCATATATTTCAATTTTTAAATTGATAATTGTGATTGTTTATATATTTAAATATATATATATATATATATATATATATATATATATATATATATATATATATATATATATATATTTAAAAATTTAAGATTCTATTGCGTTGGGTGCATCATTTCTCAAATAATATGCATTGGTAATTAAGTTCAGCAACTGGAAGAGTGTGACACAAGGACGAATTGTTGGGCTTTTAGAAGTTGGATGGTCCAATAGATGGATAGTAGATCATGTTGATTGTAAAGCCAGTATTTGTGCATGCTACTGTATCGGAGTTTAATCTAATGCATATCAGCTTAAACAAGGCTCAAAAGAATCTCATTTAAAAAAAATTAAGTGATAATCATTTCTTCGTAAAACATGCATATACTAATTCAACAACTACTGTTGCATGCATCTAATTGGAATTATGGTACTCTTTTGATTATTTCAAATATAGTCTCTCCATAAGCCGTAGGTTTGATAGAGTGTGAGTAAACCGGCTTAGACCATTATGATAGCTATTTTTAACAACATCACTTCCATGTTTTGCAATTCGAAACAATGCCACGTCAGACGAATATAAGTTCATCGATTTGCTTTCACTGAAGAGATTCACATCTGTTTTAATCGAGATAATGATAGAATCCATGCATAAATACAATGTAGTTAGCTTCCCATTTCCATCTATATGCAAAGTGACGATCATCGCACATACATAGTAGACCTGGAATCCTGGTATGAGATGCAATTGCGTTTGACGATAAATTACCCTTGGTACTCTTTGACGTTCCAGAGAGTCTTCAACCAAGTTTGATTCTATTTCTGAAATGGATTCAACCACATTTTACATCTTATTCAGAATGTATACATAGTAAGTCTTGGGAGCATGTATTTATTTTGAAATTTAGCGATACATTTTGTCTAAAAAATTTAGTTGAATAACTTTATCGATATGACCGCAACATTTTTAGTTACCTTAAGTATTTTTTAAATTTTTACTTCCCCTAAAACTGACGGAAGTGTTTTTATGTTTTTATGCGCGTCAATTTGAATAAAAATTCCAATGGAAGATAGTTTGGGGAAGATGCCAGTTTGTTCATAGTACTTTTACATGTCGATATATTGAAATTTTGAGCCAATTATGTGAAGAGTTTTTCCCGACATTGAGCGTGTTTTCGAATTAATCTGAATTAATCGACTTTATTTTCCGAACTTCCGAGCATTTAAAGTGGTGAGTATAACTGTTATAATATTGCGTTCCTGATATTTTAAGTTCATCGATGTACTTGTTATTTTAAATAAGATATTAGCAATATAAGAAAGTTACCCATAATGTTACACATACGATGCTTGTAAAAACGACCATAATACTGCAACAATAATGAAATAAGTGTGTATGGCATCTGACCACTTTACTTGGGGGAATACGCCACTAATTATTTTTTTTTAAAATTGTACAACACTGTATATTATCGTATACATTATAACTGCAATTAATAATTAGGCTGTGAGGATGACACAGAAGATCTCCATAGGACGAAGATGTGCAGAGCTGAAGTTGACTACTACTTCAGCTTGCTAGGAAAAGATGCCAGAATGAAATGAATTTCTATAACATTAAATTTGTCATTTATTTTCATACTAATAAGATAATTAAGTTGCATACATAACCAATTAGATATTGAAAAATAAAATATATTTTTTTCATGTTCTTGTCATTTCAATTTCAAACGTACTAATCAAACAATCCTTAAGTGTGGCCTCTTCCCCCCGAATTACGATACATATCATTAAACCATAAAATTAATTTAAGAGGAATCTGCATATTCATGGATTGCATTTAACATAATTTAGGATTAGATTTAATAAAAAGTTACGTTACATCAATGCTCTCTAGCAGGGATGGCGAACCAGTGGCACGTGTGCCATTGTTGGCACGCGACACAATATTTTGGGCACGCCACCAATCAAAAATGTTTGTATTTTAATTTAAAATAACGAAGTTCAATATGAAGAATTACGAACAAACGCGAGTGATCGGTCGCAGTTTTCAGCGAGATTTTGTTAGTTCAAATAATTATCGGAACAGCTCACGTTTTTTATGTATCGTGATGTGACTTCATTTAATAAATTGAATTTGTCCGAATTCGATTAGTTGTAAATTGAAAAATATGAAATACAATTGATTGATTTCCAGCTTAGTTCGATATGGATTCAAAAATTTGTTGTAAAAGGGAGAAAGTTAGAATTGATTAAAACAGAAAGATTAACAAGCAATGTAAGTAAAAATGCTAGAAATGAAATTTTGGAAACATGGAATTCAATTCCAGATACATTAAAAAGTCAGAAGAAATTGGTTCATGCTATTTTAACCATATTTTTATCAACCTATGCCCGCGAGTCATTATTTTCAGAGATGAATAACGTTAAAGACTCACTTAGAAACCGTTTAGCAGATGACACCTATTCAGCTAGCATTTCGCTGAAAGTAACACCTGACAATCCTAATACAAGTTATTTGTTATCTAATCTTCCACAACAGAACTCACACTAGTATTACTTTAATTTGAATTACGCGTTTAAATGAAACATTTACTACAGTGCAAAATGTATTTGTTGCGTTGTAAATAGTCTTAAGTTGTTAGTATTTAGTTTCGTTATTTTCTCAATAATCACAAGTCAAAACTTTTTGACGGCACGTCTATACCTCATTAAACACATCTTAAAGAAAAAATGGCACGTTGTTCCAAAAAGGTTCGCCATCCCTGCTCTATAGTTTTCAAGCATGGGAATATTTGTAAAACTAAATTTAAGCTCTTATGTTTAAAAAAAATAAATAAAAGTGTGATACACACATTTTGCATATGAATATTTCATAGATAAATATGGAAAGTTATGCCGTATGGAATGCATACCAGGGAAATTTAAGATTTGAAACAAATTTTCAAATAAGCTTGCTTCATTATCTTAGTAAAATTGGGGCCACGGTAATGTAGTGGCTATAGACATTAGCTCGCGCGCGCGTGGCCTGCATGCAACGGCTTCGAGTCCTGGTGCCACTGAATATTTTCCATATAGAAGGAAGAGATGGAAAATTAATCTATTCAGCTCAACGCTCTGGCAATGCTAATATTTTTATCCGGAAAATTTATTTGTGAGTAATTGAAATGATGTGATTGATTACAATGAGAAAAAAAAGTAAGGAGACAAATCGCAAGCTAACGTAGAATTCAAACTATATGATTTGAACACTTTAACACTTACATTTTTGAAAACATCTTCATGGTTATACTTTATTAACACTAGATTGCCCAAGCAAGTCATTTTAACTGCTTTTTACTTTTAATTAGAAAAGCAATTTCTTAGACTTTTTAAATATATATTTTTTTCAAAGTGCACTATTTTTTTATAGTTAGTATTTACTGATGACTTGTTATAAGACTGTAAGTAAAACAAAATATATTAAAAACTAATTTTAAACAAATTTCTTTACACATTTAATCATTCTTTAACAATGCAGTCATTTTGACTTCTTTTGGGCACTATAGGTATATACTCAATTTCAGTCTCTCTCTTTTTAGTCTTAGTTGAAAAATTAATGCTCAGTAAAGTTCAAATGTGTTATGGTAAAACTTTAACTGTTTTCTTCGTGAAATTTTTGATAGAATTAAGAATCAATTGTTAATTCTAGATAACATTCAACAGAAATTCCGAGATTATTAAACTACTTAAATAATAGGTAATAGTTCTCTTGTAGTTAATGTATTACAATCCAGTAAAAAGGAACATTCGAAACACATAAAAGTTTAATTCTTAGGGTTTTTTTCACCTAAAGTATAAATTGTAATCCTGAGTGAACTTTAAATCATGCTATAACTATGTTATTTTATTTTGCGAGAATTGAAACATTTTCCAAAACTTACCGGAATAACAAATTCGTTCGTGTAAAATTAAATTTCAGAGCAGTTGGTGAACCCATAATTACAATTGCATTCAATAATATTCCAGCAGCGAATTTCAATAAAATTTGACAGATAATGAGGTGGAAAATAGTCAAAAACGAACAATAGGTACGAAAGATCTTTGAATCTATAGTGGGAAGGGCTTAACTGACATGAAGAATGGAATGCAAGTTGTTAACCGGTATCCCAAAGAGTACTTTCAGCAGAGTGAAAAATGGACACTTGTTTGTTGAGTCTTTTAAAGAGAATTTTATTATTTTTCTTCTTGATGGCTTTTAGCAATAACAGCTGCTGGAAGATTTTGATGGAGCAGATATTTTCTGTTGTATTAAATTAGCCACTTTAAATGTCAAAATATTTCTGATAAATTGGTTGTACTTTTTGAATCCAGCTGATTATAAATCGCTGCTATTTTTCATCCTATAAATCGTGTTACAGCATGCATTACATTAACAAAATAATACTTGATGCTGTGTGAATTATAAGATTTCAAAAGAATTATAATTACGTTAAAACGAATAAAATTTTTCTTACTGTTTAGAAGATTGTAAGTTGCATAAAATCAATTGTAACCCTGTTTTTGTACAAAATAAATTTAATGCATTTCCCATTACATAACTGTATACATAAATATAT
>BMAU01007794.1:0-15685 GCA_019973935.1 Trichonephila clavipes | reverse complement strand
AGTGTTTCTCAAACTTTCAATACTGGCGACCCAATTTTCAATCATAATTTTTGTCGCCCCCCCTGTAAAACAATAATGTATTTACTGCAATAAAAATGCACTTTGAGAGAGAGACGCTAAAAGTTACAATACGATCTTAATTATAAACCGTACAAATTAATACGATAAGTATATTAAATTTTGTGTATATGTAACTTTTAAGTAATATATATATTTTAAGAAAATTACTTAAAATATATATATTACTTACTGACTATTATGTTATTTTTCATTCTCTAATTTTTAAATTGGAACAGATTGCAAAATGATATATTTAATTAATGATTTATTTCTCCTTCAGCATTCGTTTCTCAAAGTACAAATGTCATTAGAAAAATAGTCTAGTCAATGTTGCTCTCTATCATATCCATCACATCTGGCATTATAGGGTACGTTTGCGTGAGTCTGGGCAACCTATCGGACGTCTGCGCAAAACATGTAAAAATGCTTTTCCTCGTACAATTCCAGTCAGTTTTGGTCGACTCGATACTCCTATAGCTACCGAATCTAGCTTGAATGTACATTTTTTAATTTGAACGTTAATTGTAATTCACAGTAATTAAATATTTACGGCAGTAGATTAAAACAAAATCATACATACATTTTTAAGTCGTAAGCAAACATTCGATGATAATAAAAGAATCAACAAGTACACAAACGAACGAGCATGGTTCGAAAAATTAAGTAAAGGCGATATTCTCAAAAATAATACTTATATTTTGGATTTATCACTACTGAAGTAAATGATAGGGAAAAAGCCCCAGCTCGATGTGTGTTAAAACTTACAAATCTGTAGAACAACATGTGAAAGTTGATTTTTAAAACATGCAAAATCATTTAGCTATGTTGGCAAAAAATTTTAAAAAGTATTTTCGGATGAGGACAGCTTGGTAGCAAGTTACGAGTGGATTAGGGATCTATTTCAGATACTCCAGAAGGGCTCTCAACTTCCGAAGAAGAAATCTTCATAGATTTCACATCCAGTGAAAATTAAAAGTACTTTGTAATAAATCGCTCTTTGAATTTGGGGTAGAGGTGGATGAGGAATTATCTGTACTGAAAAACAAAAGCACTTCGTAGACTATTACCATTTTCAACATCCTACCTTTGTAAAACCGGATTTTCTGCGGTAGATGCCTTAAAGACAAAAAATATAGATCTCAGCTAAATATAGAAAAATAACTTTTAAGTGTCAATTTCTGATATTAAACCTTCCCTTTAAAAACTTTCCCTCTACAAGACAAGCCCGTGGAAGTCCCTAATAATTATTAAACTTGTTCTTAATTTAGTAATAAGATTGATTGATTGAATATTAACGTCGCACCGTTCAGCCGCATCGAGGGCTTTCTTTGACGACAGACCACGTAATTTTGAACCATGGTCAAGTGACGTGGACGACACCTGAGCAGGCACCCCCTCTCTCCCAACTACCAATCCACACCAACGGGGAAACGTTTCAACTCTCTACAGATTTAACGTACATCGCTGCCCTACACGGCGGGTCTTTAGTGGTACTGGGCTCGAAACTCGTGACAAGGCAAGTCACGATCCGATACCTATACCACTGGCTACCGCGGCCAAATTTTGTAGTAAGAAATTATTTATAAAAAATACCTTCTTCAGTACTGATACATTAAAATTATACTGGCTGAAACACGGACTCTTCGCACGAGTTCATTTTTTAAAAATAAAACATTATTCTTGATATAATAGCTGAACTGGAGAGTAAAAACTGTGTACGACATTGTATACAAAAATGTAAAATGATTTTTTTTTAGATAAATGCTATAATTGTAAATAACCGTTTAAAAGAACTGCAATTTTAAACCGCACAATTAGCATTTAGAATTAATGTTAAATAATGAAAAAGAATATAAAATTCTATGAAGAATAATTGTTACTTTTAACATTTAAAGCGAGAAGACTTTAAATGTTTTATCCCCGGAGCAGGCGTGCACTGATACTAACGCTAATGCTACTGCAGGACTCAGTCTCCAATCATTTGTTTATAAATTATTTTTACTTCAGCCAGACGATACAAATCGGAATTCTAGTGAATATTTTAATTTATAGAAAATATACTTACCTTCTTTCATGACTATTCAATTTTTGATGATTTGAGAAAACCAATAAAACTGAACTAAAATGATTCAAAGTACAAGACCATAATAAAGGACGCAAATCAGACACTTTTCACTAATATTACAGAAATGTTAAATCAAACAATTATTTTCCAAATATCGTAAAACTCTATTATTTACAATTTGCCCAAAGCGAAAAAGCAAACGCATAAAAGATGGGACGGAACTAATATTGATAATAACCATACCATAAGTTTGAAGGTCAATCAAATGATTAGCAAACGTACTATGCAGCCTGGCTGAAAAGTGAATCATGACTTCCTTTTTCTACAACTAATGTACAGTATTTCAATAATAACTACAGTGATGAATTGTTTATCTTCTTAGAATTTTTCTCAGGGTCTGCTTCGTTTTTCTTTTACCGAGTAATATTTTATGTTAAAACGTAATAAAAAAAATCTCTCATTGAGAAAATACAGCAAATAAAAACAAAAATGTTTTTTTTCTTTTATTTGGTTTTGGGATCAAATATAGCTATTTGATGATTTCCGGAAAAAGCTGGTGATAATAAACATAAATTATGTTAGTGTTGTTGTGTGTGTTTGTATTTTTTACTATGGAACAAATTATTTTGTTTTACTTCTCTTTCCGGTTATTTTTTAAAAAAAAATCTTTAAATTTTCTATATATGCTCGCGCCCCCTTGTAGGGTCATCGCCCCCCAAAGGGGCGCCCCACACTTTGAGAAAAAACACTGATTACACCAATGCTTCTCAAACTTTTCAATACTGGCGCCCCCGCTTTTTAAATCACAATTTTTATCGCGCCCCCTTATACATTAATAATTTACTGAATGCCGTAATAATGCACTTTGATGCTAAAGCAACTATCTTTATTATAAACCGTAAAAATTCATGGCATAAGTATTAAATTTTGTATATGTTACTTTTAAGCAAAAAATTAAGTAATAGGATAATTATTGTTATTTTTCCTTTTCTAATTTTTAAATTGGATCATATTACAAAATGCGATGAGTGTTTAGAAGACAAAATATAGATATCAGCTTAATATAGAAAAAAGAACTCAAAGGGTCAATTTCTAATCATAAGCATTCCTTTGAAAAACTTTGCTCTGTAAAAACAACCCATGGAAGTCCCTATTAATTATTAAACTTGTTCTTAATTTAGTATTAATTAAATAGTCATAAAATACTCTGTCCAGCACTGATACATTAAAAGTATACTGGCTGAAGTACCCGGTCTTTGCACAAGCTCATTTATAGAAAAAAAAAAACATTATTGATATAATCAAGCTAATTGTAAGAAGAATAAAGCCAAGTGTGCGACAATGTTTACAAAAATGTAAAATGATTTTTTAAATGATTAATCATTATAATTAGTTTTAAGGAACTGTAATTTTAAGCCTGAAAGAATAAGCATTTAGAATTGATGTTGAATAATGAACAATAAAAAAAATTCTGATGAACAATAATTGTATTATTTTTAATATTTAAAGCGAAAAGACTTCAACATGTTTTAATCCTGGAGAAGGCACGCACTCGATACTAATGGTCGAGCGGGGTTATTGAGTCACCACAATACTTTTTTTATAATTATTTTTATAGTACACAATAAAAATTGTAATTCCAGTTAATAATTTAATTAAGAGAAAATATACTCACCTACTTTTAAAGACACAAAAAATATTTCGGAAAAATAGTTATCACACCGGGAACTCAGACAAAACAAGTACCTTAAGATCGTAAAAAACGTCTGTCACACCCAAAAAGAGGGGAGATATGTAACAAATATATTTTAGTTCACGTTAAGATTGTCAAACAGGAGGATAGTGTCAGGGCCATTAGTAACAATTAAACAGTTTTGCCAGAATTACCGATTTCGTGCACTCTGTGCTCGGCGTGACCGCTCCCGGATTAAAAGTGTATTTATTACAATATGGATGCTCTAAAAAATGATGTAAAACGTTATTCATTATGCTTGGCTTAGTAATCCTTCAAAACTTCCCTAAATAAAAAAAAAAAAAACAAATACATAAGAACAGATACGTAACTAACCATACAAGTAAGCTCGAAGGTCAAACCGCACCAAATATTATTCTGCTGCCTACAGCTGATGGCAATAATATATAACAGTGATGAACTTTTTATCTTCCCTAATTTTTTTGATTATGAGATCATTTGTTTTCCTTTAAAGAGTAGCATTTTCGCTTTGAAAAAGAAAACGAATAAAAAAAAATATCTCATCATGGGATTACAGCAAATCTAATAAAAACGTTTTTTATTTGGTTATAGAATCAAGGATAGCTAAAAAATAAGGTTTTGAAGTAGAAGATTTTATTTTTGATGATGTAAAAATCGCAGAATATGTATATAGATATATATATATATATATATATATATATATATATAAAGAAATATGTATTATATATCAAAATAAGAAATAATAGATAAAGAACATAACAAGAAATAGCCTTATAAAAATATAAAACCTGAACATGAAGAACAAAATTATAGAGAAATAAAAAAAAACTACAAAAAAGAAGAACCTAGCTAGTCAGAAAGCAATTTCGACTTAGACCGAATATAGTGGGGTTAAACTAGTTTGAAGGCGCCAACCTTCCCCTTGCAACTCGGTAGTAAACCAAAATAAAATAAAATAAACAAAACTAGAGTTTGGATAACTCAGAGAGTATGAAAACCCACTCTCATTACTATTATTATTATGTAACAAACTCTCCCAAACCTTAAGGGAACCAGGACATGCTCGAAAGAGTAAAATGCCAAAAATTAAGACCCTTTGTTTATGAGACATATATCATTTAAAATTTCCAATAGAGCTTAGATTTTTTATGTCTATAATAAAGATAATTTAATTATTCTGTAGAACTACAAAAAATAACTTTTACTCCAAAAAAGTTTTTTTACTACTTAATTTAAGTAATACATAATTTTTGAGAACTCGTAATATATACTTATGTTTAGGGTACCATTTTTTAAAAGTATCCTTTTTTATGCAAAAATATTTTTACACATATATAAAACAATACATAAAATACAGTGAAACCCTTTTTTTAGCAAAATTTAGTAAAATTTTAGTATAGTTTCTTTAAAAATTATGAAACTTTGAAATTTGAAATTTTTTTATTTTTCTGCTTTTTTATGCATAAACAATTTTTAAAAAAATTAGGCACTATTTTAATAGAAAAATTAGGTTCACTATATGCATAGGCACCTTGTATAGAAGTATAAAAATCAGGAATCATACAGTGCAATAGTTTTTTTTTTTAAAAATGTGGACCTAAATGCAAAAAATATGCTTTTGAGAAAAAGTGAAAAAAACTAAAAAAAAAAACAATATTTTCACATATTATACAATTTAATTAGTATTTCCTTGCCTATTTTTATATGACTAATAATAATCCTTAACCATTTTCTAGAGTTATAAAATTAATTTTAAATTCATATGTTTTTTTCTTTTCCCTTTGTTTTAGTTAACATGAACATAATTTTCGAGATCTTGTAATACATATTTTCATGTATAGGTACCATTTCTCATAAAAATATTCTTTGTATATACAAAAAAAAATTACAAATATATATAAAAGTAACATATTAAACATAATGAATCTGTTTTTTAAATAATTATATTTATATAATTGCATAATTTCTTAAAAAAATAATCATAAAACCTAAAATTATGAAAAATCTTAATTTTCTTTTTTTACATATAAAATCAATTTTCAAAAATTAGACACATACTAAAAAGATATTTTGTTCACTGTAAGCACATGTATCCTGTTTAGATATATAAAAGGTTTCAAACAATATGCTACAATAGTTTTTTAAAGTGTACCTAAATTTAAAAATATTAAACATTCGAGAAAAAAATATAATAAAAACTTAACAAAAAATTTCTCCCTTACATTATAGATTTGATTAATATTTCCCCTGCTTGGTATTCATTTTCTTCATCTAAATTCTTTTTATCCATTTTCCTTTTTAAAGAATTTCTTTTATTTCTGGCTTCCAATGACACTTTATTTACTATACGTTCAGCCTCAAAATTCGTTTGTTATCAATTATAAGTAAGGCACGTTCCGTGTTGTATCCTGGTTTAATGCCCAGAGCTTCAAAGACTTTTATCCTACTTACATATCCATCGTTAAAACAAATTACAGCTCCATAACCCAAATTTCAAAGTTTCAATGCCAACAAAAACGGTTTTAGGAATTCGCTCCCAAATACATTTGTTAAAACTTTCATTGGGATTTTGTGTTCTTCCATGAAGGCACTTTTTTCAATAAGTCCTTCTCTCTGTGAGATCCCGAAACACTTTTTTTCACTTTCAATAAAATTGACTCAGGTAAAGAATGCTTGTGAATATAAAATTCCCCCGTAACAATGCTACGTTTATAACTATAACGCAGCTATCCTCACCAAGAGGACACAAAGCGTGTTGATTATCCCTCAGTACTTAGTTTATGAAAATAAATAGCCCATATGGCCTCTTTTCATGTCCTCCACAGATGACAAATTTTTACGGATTGCTAGCCCATAATAATGTTGGATTGAGTCCACTTCTTTGAGCGTTAGCCGTCCACGTCCCGAAATATTTTTCCCATCTGATAGCTTAATGCCTTTGCTCATTTTTAGAATGTTTCTCAGCCTTGTGCCCATACGCTTTTTGCACATGCCTCAACACATTCTAATTTTTCAACTTCTGTGTCGCCATATACTTTTGCTTCTTTATAGTAAGAAATCCTTTTGAGTCCCCATCACCAAGACATATAACATGCTTTTTCGTGATGTTTCAGATCGCTGAAATATACTTAATACCCCGACATTCCATTCCCCACTGAATCCTTCGTAATTTTTAGCACAATTTTCACATTGTTTTTTTACCTTACATGAAGAACAATATTTTGTGAGAGCTTCAAAGTCGATAACCTTTCCGTTCTCAACAGACGTAGCACATACAACTCCGTTCAATGAAGAATAGCCTCTTTTATGCCATGTGCCATCCACAGCCACAGCTATATTTGAATTTCATTATTATCATTCGCTATGACTGCTTCGTGAACAGCTGCATTCATCGAGTCTTCACTAATTGTTTTTAAAAAAAATAGCATTTAAAAACAAAGAATTATGGCGTTCAAACTTTGCAGGTGGTGGAGGCAAATTCATAAGCCCACAGAATATTCGAGCAGCAGCTCCACCTTTCCAATAGCTCTCATTCCATATGTCAATCTTAGGTTAACATCATAACATTTATTTGATATTTTTGATGACATTGTACTCGTCGATTCTCCACAGTTGTGACAAATTGTTTCCAAACTCACAGCTAAATTTTTACGACTTTTTAAATCTTCTCTCTCAGCTCAATTTTCTCTGAAGAACAGCAAAATTTTACAACATAAGAGATTTTTCATAAGGGAAGATAATAACCAGTTCAACGATTATGTTTACATTTTGAGAATCTTGTTCTTTTAGTAAATCCGGTATTTTAATTTTTCTCCTAGAAGCACTTTCCACGGAATTCAAAAGCAATTCTTTAGTCGATTTTAGATTTTTATGTTGATTGCTACTATACTTCTGCCAAATTTTTTTTATTCTTGGCATAATTACTCGTTTAAAAAGTTAAGATACTTTTAAAATCTTATGAATATTAATAATTATAAGTAAAAAAATAAATATTTCTTACGAATATTAATGTAAAATTAAGTAGTTGTATGCCACAAGAAACTTCAGAATAGACGAACTCGGTTCAAAACATTGCCATAAAACCGAAATTTAAAGTAAGAAATTTTGTCACACAGCTTGAACAATAGCTCACGCACAAAGCGTGGCTAAAAAAGTAGCGGGGTTAACATTCAAACGAAAAACAATCAAAAGTTAATATAGATAAAAACACAGGGGAACTATACATATTTAAAGTTCAAAGGGCGTGTCAAAAGGGGGCGTGGTCATTTATTTACATTTTTATTTTCATATTTTAGGGCTATTTTATCAGCAAACATATAAGTATTATACATTTTTAGATTCAGAAAAATAAGCACTATTTTTTAGAACTAAAATTGAAAAATCGATTATTTGAAAGTATATGATGTCCCTGTTTTCTTAATGCAGAAAAATCACAAAATAATTACGTAAGAAAGTAGAAAAATGCTAAAACAATTACATAAGAAAAGTATCTTTCAAAAATAATTTAACAAAATTTCTTTTACTCACAGAGCTTTTTACGAGGAGAATCAAGCGTCTTGACATTAATAAAAATCGATTATTCACCAAGTTAAAAAAATTCGAAAATACATAAACACATCTTTTGAGCTGACTTTTTAAACCAGCCAGCAAAGACAGGTATAAAAAAGACGACAATCAAATACGGTAGAATTTGAATTGGTTGATTGTCAAAAATGTAAATTTGCTAGGCTCTAATTTGGTTGGTTGTCAACAATGTGTAAGATGTTCAAGATGTGTGTGGAAAAAATGTAAACTGTGATATGAGTGTTATGATATAATCTTCACAGCAAGACCACTAACATGCTGACTTTGAAATCCTATTGTTGTGTGGTGGTTTTGGAATTTGAAGTAGCAAGACGGTTAATGTATTTGTGATGAATATAAGTTCTGAAATTAAAAGGGTATTCATGATCTAAACAACATTGAAAAATTGTTTTATATTATTGTATTTATCTATTTTGTGTGGGTAGTTAAGTTATCATTTCTAAATAAAAATTCAAAATGATATTTCTGTAAATTGATATATGCAAATTACTATTCCATACGGGAATTTTAATTATATGGAACTTAAACGAATCTCTTTTGTCAAAAATGTTACTGACTACATTATTGTTAATAAGATGCAAGTCTAAATCCAAGAATTCCACCATATTAGAGTTGAGGTTAGTTTTAAGGAGCTTGAGATAATCAGGGTAGAACGTAATATTTGGTTTGTATTCACTATTTTTACCAAAAATTATTATATCATCTATATAACGATAAAATAAGTAAGAATCATTTACAAAATGATCTATTTCAAATATATATATATATATATATATATATATATATATATATATATATATATATATATATATATATATATATATATATTATTTCTGTGTAAATGTGTATATTTTTATTATGTCAGAAAGTATTTTGGTTTACTTCATTCTAGTGAATAAATTTTTTAAAATCTTTTATAGCTCGCGGCCCCCTTGTAGGTTTGTCGCGCCCCCAGGGGGCACGCCCCACAGTTTGAGAAACACTGGGTTACACGCCTTGTCTGGGTAAGAGAGCAAAGAAACTGGAGTGTAGAAATTTGGAAACGAGTAGCATTCAGTGATGAGTCTCGATTCCGACTGCTTAACACCGACGGGTGGCTGAGAACATGGTACAAGATCAAATGCCCATGGATCATGCATGCTAGTTTTGAACTGTAAAAGGGCATGATGACTCAATAATGGTTTGCGGAGTTTCTTGTGGCACTGTTTGCGATCTTTTGGTGCGTGTACCAACCTCCCATTTAGAACGTAAATTTTTCAGAGTGATCCCTCCATCCGTTTATGTTGTTCTGTTATCCGCACGGTAATGGAGTTTTTCAGCAACACCAACAAACCTTACTAAATTACGGACGGCAGCCAGTATTTATCAAGGCATTACTGTGGAACGTTTCCAGAAACTTACAGAAGCTATGGCTTGTCGTGTAGCAGCAACCGTTTTTAAGGCCAGTGGATGTCCAGCTCTTTACTAGGTAGGTATCTCTGATTCAATGTCACTTAAGAATATATATATATATATATATATATATATATATATATTTTACACCAAAATTTCATAAAATCCCTATAAAATTCCGTAGTATCATTATGGATACAATACATATATCACGAGGTCTGGGAAGATCTTACAATCTCTTCTTCAAAATCTAATTGATAATTTACAAAACACGGCAATAATTAAAAAATAGCTTAGAGATTGATAGAGTTACTAAGGATATGTTAATTTTTTCCTTGCATGGCTTTGATTTCGAGGTCCTTTTTACTTCTATAGATATTGACGAAATGATTAAGGTTCTACAGTTAATTTACTAGATAAATATGAATTATATACTTCAATGAAAAAAGATAAATTTGATATTCTTGTAAACCTCGTATTAAAAGAAAATTTCATTGCATTTGATCAGAATCTTTATAAACAGATCAAAGGATTACCTCAGGGTGGTCCAGCTAGTAATTGTTTAGCGAACCTATATTTACATTTTTTTGAAATAGATCATGTTGTAAATGATTCTTACTTAATTTATCGTTATATAGATGATATAATAATTTTTGGTAAAAATAGTGAATACAAACCAAATATTACGTTTCTACCCCCAGTGTTTCTCAAAGTGTGGGGCGCGCCCCCTGGGGGGCGCGATGATACAAGGGGGCGCGAGCGTATCGAAAATTTAAAGATTTTTTTAAAAAAATAACCGGAAAGAGAAGTAAAACAAAATGTTTTCTTCCATAATAAAAAAATACACACAACAAAACTGACACAATTTATGTTTATTATCTGGCTTTTTTTTCCGTCATCAAATAGCTATCTTTGATCCCAAAACCAAATTAAAGAAAAAAAACATTTTGTTTTATTTGCTGTATTTCCTCAATGAGAGATTTTTTTATTACGTTTTAACATAAAATATTACTTGTTAAAAGAAAAACGAAACCCAGACCCTGAGAAAATTCTAAGAAGATAAACAATTAACCACTGTAATTAATATTGAAATACTGTACATTAGTTGTAGAAAAAGAAAAGGAAGTCATGATTCACTTTTCAGCCAGGCTGCATAGTACGTTTGCGCTAATCATTTGATTGACCTTCAATCTTATGGTATGGTTATTATCAATATTAGTTCCCTTCCATCTTTTTATGTGTTTGCTTTTCGCTTAGGAAATTGTAAATAATTGAGTTTTGCGATATTTGGAAAAGAATTGATTGGTTTAACATTTCACCTTGTAGGACAGGGATGGTGAACATTTTTTGGATCAACGGGCGATTTTTTTTTTTAAGATATGTTTAATGAGATACACACGTGCCGTCAAATTTAATGTTATTCATCTCTGAAATAATCACTCTCAAGCATAGGTAGATGAAAATATGGTTAAAATAGCCCAAGTTAGCTTCATAAACAGCTAAATGTATCTGGAATCGAATTCCATGTTCCCAAAATTCGTTAATGGCATTTTTTACTTATATTGCTAGTTAATCTTTCTGCGTTTCAATCAATTCCGACTTTTTTCCATCGTTTCAACAAAATTTTTAAATCCATATTAAACTAGACTAGAAATCAATAAGTTGCATTTCAAAATTTTCAATTTCCAATGAATCGAATTGGAGCAAGTTCAGTTTATCAAATAATGTCAAATCAGGATACATAATAAGCTTGAGCGTTTCTTACAATTCTTTAAACTGAGAAAATCTTACTGAAAACTCTTTGATTGATGAATCAATTATGGAAATAAATTCTTCATAACATCTTTTGTCTGATTCTCATGTACATTTTTATCTTTTGAAATTGTTTTTCAAGTTTGGGGGTTACTTGCAATAATATAGTTTCTGAACTAAAAATGCAAATTGTTTTGATCGGTGGCGTGCCCAAAATATTGTGCCGCGTGCCACCAATGGCACGCGTGCCAATGGTTCGCCATCCCTGCTGTAGGATAATTGAAAAGTGTCTGATTTGCGTCCTTTATTATGGTCTTGTACTTTTGAATCATTTTAGTTCAGTTTTATTGGATTTTCTCAAATCATCAAAGAATTGAATAGTCCTTGAAAAGAAGGTAAGTATACTTTCTATAAATTAAAATATTCACTAGAATCTGGATTTGTATCGTGTACCGTAAAAATAATTCTAAACAAATGATTGGGGTGTGACTGAGTCCCCCCGCACTACCATTAATGTTAGTATCGAGTACGCGCTCGCCCTGGTTAAGACATTTTAAGGTTTTCTCGCTTTAAATGTTAAAAAGTAACACAATTATTCTTCATCGGAATTTTATATTCTTTTTCATAATTTAACATTAATTCTAAATGCTAATTGTGTGAGGTTTAAAATTACAGTTCTTAAACAGTTATTTACAATTATAGCATTTATCTAAAAAAAAAATCATTTTACATTTTTGTATACAATGTCGTGCACACAGTTTTACTCTCCTTACAGTTCAGCTATTATATCAAGAATACCGTTTTTTATTTTTTTAAAAAAATGAACTCGTGCGAAGAGTCGGTGTTTTTCAGCCAGTATACGTTTGATGTATCAGTACTGAAGAAGGTATTTTATAAATAATTTCTATTACTGAATTTGGCCGCGGTAGCCGAGTGTTATAGGTATCGGATCGTGGCTTGCCTTGTCACGAGTTCGAGCCCAGCATTACTAAAGACCCGCCGTGTAGGGCAGCGATGCACGTTAAATCTGTTGAGCTGCGACGTTAATATTCAATCAATCAATCTTATCACTACTAAATTAAGAACAAGTTTAAATTATTAGGACTTCCACGGGCTTGTCTTGTAGAGGAAAGTTTTTCAAAGGAAGGTTTAATATCAGAAATTACACTTAAAGAGTTATTTTTCTATATTTAGCTGAGATCTATATTTTTCTTCAGAGACATCCACTGCAGAAAATCCGGTTTGAAAAAGGTAGGATGTTGAAAATGGTAATAGTATACGAAGTGCTTTTGTTTTCAGTACAGATAATTCCTCATCCACCTCTACCCCAAATTCAAAAGAGCGATTTATTACAAAATTGCCTTTTAATTTTTTCACTGGATGTGAAATCTATGAAGATTTCTTCTTCGGAAGTTGAGAGCCCTTCTGGAGTATCTTGAAATAGATCCCTAATCCGCTCGTAACTTGCTACCAAGCTGTCCTCGTCCAGAAAAATACTTTTTAAAATTCTTTGCCAACATAGCTAAATGATTTTACATGTTTTAAAAACGACTTTCACATGTTGTTCTACAGATTTGTTAAGTTTTAACACACATCGAGCTGGGGCTTTTTCCCTATCATTTACTTCAGTAGTGGTAAATCCAAAATATAAGTATTTTTGAGGAAGATTGCCTTGATTTAATTTTCGGAACCATGCTCGTTCGTCTGTGTACTTGTTGATACTTTATTATGGTCGAATGTTTGCTTACGACTTAAAAATGTATGTATGATATTGTTTTAATCTACTGCCGTAAATACTTAATTACCGTGAATTACAATTAACGTGGAAATTAAAAAAAAATGTACATTCAAGCTAGATTCTGTAGCTATAGGAGTATCGAGTGGACCAAAACTGATTGGAATTGTACGAGGAAAAGCATTTTTACATGTTTTGCGCAGACGTCCGGATAGGTTGCCCAGACTCACGAAAACGTACCCGATAATGCCAGATGTGATGGATATGATAGAGAGCGACATTGACTAGACTATTTTTCTAATGACATTTGTACTTTGAGAAATGAATGCTGAAGGAAATAAATCTTTAATTACATACATCATTTTGCGATCTGTTCCAATTTAAAAATTAGAGAAAGAAAAATAACATAATTCTTAGTAATATATATTTTAAGTAAATTTTCTTAAAATATATATATATTACTTAAAAGTTACATATACACAAAATTTAATATACTTATCGTATTAATTTGTACGATTTATAATTAAGATGGTATTGTAACTTTAGCGTCTCTCTCTCAAAGTGCATTTTTATTGCAGTAAATACATTATTGTTGTACAGGGGGCGAGACAAAAATTATGACTGAAAATTGGGTCGCCAGTATTGAAAGTTTGAGAAACACTGCTTTTAATGTATGAGTGGTGCACAGAGTATTTATATGACTAATTAATTAATACTAAATTAAGAACAAGTTTAATAATTATTAGCTACTTCCATAGGCTTGTCTTACAGAGCAAAGTTTTTGAAAGGAGTTTTAAGATAAGAAATTTGACCCTCTGAGTTCATTTTCTATATTTAGCTGATATCTATATTTAGTCTTCTAAGCAACCACCGCATTTTTGTAATATGTTCCAGTTTAAAAATCAGAGAAAGGAAAAATAACTTAGTAATTATCCTATTACTTAACTTTTTTTTGCTTAAAAAGTAACATATACAAAATTTAATACTTATGTCATGAATTTGTACGGTTTTATAATAAATATTGTTGCTTTATCGTAAAAGTGCATTATTATTGCATTCAGTAAATTATTATGTATAAGAGGGGGCGCGATAAAAATTGTGATGGAAAAGGGGGGGCGCCAGTATATGAAAGTTTGATAAGCACTGTTTCTACCCTGATTATCTCAAGCTCCTTAAAAACTAACTTCAACTCTAATATGGTGGAATTCTTGGATTTAGACTTGCATGCTTATTAACAATAATGTAGTCAGTAACATTTTTGACAAAAGAGATTCGTTTAAGTTCCATATAATTAAAATTCCCGTATGGAATAGTAATTTGCATATATCAATTTACAGAAATATCATTTTGAATTCTTTATTTAGAAATGATAACTTAACTACCCACAAAATAGATAAATACAAATAATATAAAACAATTTTTTCAATGTTGTTTAGATCATGAATATCCTTTTAATTTCTTAAGAACTTATATTCATCACAAATACATTAACCGTCTTGCTACTTCAAATTCCAAAACCACCACACAACAATAGGATTTCAAAGTCAGCATGTTGAGTGGTCTTTGCTGTGAAGATTATATCATAACACTCATATCACAGTTTACATTTTTCCACACACATCTTGAACATCTTACACATTGTTGACAACCAACCAAATTAGAGCCTAGCAAATTTACATTTTTGACAATCAACCAATTCAAATTCTACCGTATTTGATTGTCGTCTTTTTATACCTGTCTTTGCTGGCTGGTTTAAAAGTCAGCTCAAAAGATGTGTTTATGTATTTTCGGAATTTTTTAACTTGGTGAATAATCGATTTTTATTAATGTCAAGACGCTTGATTCTCCTCGTAAAAGCTCTGTGAGTAAAGAAATTTTGTTAAATTATTTCTTGAAAGATACTTTTCTTATGTAATTGTTTTAGCATTTTTTCTACTTTTCTTACGTAATTATTTTGTGATTTTTCTGCATTAAGAGTTTGGGAGAGTTTGTTACATAATAGTAATGAGTAGTTTTTCATACTCCTCTGAGTTATCCAAACTCTGAAGTTTTGTTTATTTTATTTTTATTTGGTTCTCCTACCGAGTTGCAAAGGGGGAAGGTTGGCGCCTTCAAACTAGCTTAACACCACTTATTCGGTCCTAAGTCCGTAATTGCTTTCTGACTCGCTAGGTTCTTTTTTTGTAGTTTTTTTTTTATTTCTCTATAATTTTGTTCTTCATGTTCAGGTTTTATATTTTTATTATGCTATTTCTTGTTATGTTCTTTATCTATTATTTCTTATTCTTGATATATAATACATATCTTTTATATATATATATATATATATATATATATATATATATATATATATATATATATATATATAACAAAAAAACTAATA